>JAVGWX010000002.1:68097618-68157618 GCA_036924085.1 Ariolimax columbianus
CCACCGTTTCCGTTCATTACTGTGAGAGGCGAGTGTCCTAACCTCTTGACTACAGCGACATTTAGAGCACAGAGTAGAATCTCACCTAGAGTATAAACTAGAATCTCCTCTAGAGCATAGAGTACAATTTTATTTAGAGCATAGACTAGAATCTCATTTAGAGCATAGAGTAGAATTTCCTCTACAGCATAGACAAGAATCACCTCTTGTGCATACACTAGAATCTTCTCTAGAGCATAGCCACGAATTACCTCTTGTGCATACACTAGAATCTTCTCTAGCGCATAGCATATAATCTCATTTAGAGCATATACTAGAATCTCCTCTAGAGCTTATACTAGAATTTCCTCTAGAGCTTATACTAGAATCTCCTCTAGAAATATACTGGAACCTAGACTACAATCTAGTGTATAGATTACAATCATAGCATAGATCTCAGAAGCAAATCTGAAAGCTTGTGCCTGAATAGACCTCGAAAGCAAATAGAAAACCTAATGTACGAACCGATTTCAAAAGGTGCCACAAAAGACCAGAGGAATGAGACAAAACTCCAACTTGTATTCCAGAAGACATTGAGCATTTCGAAAGCTGAGAACTTAAAACTTACTTCTAGATGGACAGTGTTAAGAACAATGGAAGAGTCCTCTTACTTTTAATTTGATCAAGGAAGATAATCTCGGTTAAAAATAGAACAAGTAAGCCATAGGTGCGACTTGCATTGAACCTCTAAACAGTTTAGATAGTGATACAGTTTAAGTATGGGCAAATATAATATTTCATTTACAGATAGAAGAATATATTCAGCAGTGAAAATTTCTACATTTCGAAAAAAATTATTGTTCCCGCTAGAAATAATAACCCATAATTATATAAACTATTATGTGCTAAGTTCGTTGCCCATCGCAAGCCATGGTTTTATCTTGACGACGTGGCGTGCTATATTTGTTTTTACAGTGAGAAATGAACTACGCTGGTCAACCGCCTCACTCTCTCGTCCTGAACTATCTTGAACCAGTGGCAAGATATTAAGTCGAGACGAATGGAGGTAATTCAGGATGCAGACACTTTGATAATACCTCCCTTGAGAGCAGGGGTCGTCTGAAACTTACGGGATTCCAATCCTCCAGAGTTTTCGATCATCGCTGTAAGAGGCGAGTGTCTTACCTATCAATGAAAGCGACCCTCTGTGCTTTGTATGCATCCAATAAGCTATGACTTTATTTTGAAAACTGCAAATCGGCCAGTTGTTTTGATCCTAAAAGAATATACGATGTAAGGATACAAGTAAATGATAATGAAAGTAATACAGGATACAGTGGTAAAACTGTCATATAGTTAAGAAGGGTATCCGTGATCAAGGATCGAACTAAGTGATTTAAGGTAACTGCGTCATAACTAGTGTTAACTTTAGCTTAGCCTAGAATATAGATTGGTACCTAGAACATCATATAGCACATACGAGAATCTAGATCGGAATCTCGAGTATAGAGTATAGATTATAGCTTAGAATGTAGACTAAAGCCTTCAGCAAATAGCATTAACGAGAATCTAGACCAAAGCCTAGAGCTTAGACTAGAATCTAAACTGGAGCACAGAGCATATCCTAGAAACTAGAATCTTGACTACAGCATATAATTGGATCCAGACCAGAGTATAGAACCTAGATTCTAGAGTATATAGCATTGACAAGTATCTAGATTTGAGAACACTATATCATAAACTAGAACATATATTAGAGTCTAAACTAGAGCATAGACAATTGCCAAGATTCGTCACAACTATATCATATATTAGAACCTAGACTCAAAAACCCAGTTAAAAATCTTGATCTATCGTTAATTAGAGACTTTACTATAGCGTAAACGAGACCCTTGAAGCAGTGGTACCTAAAGTGTGGAAGCCTCTGATCTAGAAGAAAACCCACTTATTTAGCATCAGTCAACGTAAAGTCCGTCAATGCACACAATTACCGAAGAGCAGAGCCAGATGACCCGAAATGGACGCTTTGCTCGTATTAAGTCAGCAGCGAACTGTGCCATTAATTCTCGTTTATTTGGTGGAAATGAGCGGGCTAGTCTTCAATAATTGATACCCTAATATACAGCCTCAAGGGTCATGCAAATTAGATTTTTAGCGAGGAAGACTCATTAAAAATCGAGGAAATGTATAGTTCACCGAGACGGGACTCTGTAACCCGAGATGTAAATGAACAATTAGCAAGTAGGGTCGGCTCCCAAACTGAGCAAATATTATTAAACTACAAGTCAGTTAATTTCTATGTTCCTGTTAGGATGTTTCTATTTGGTTTATATTTAGAAATAACTCATTGACTCCAGAATTAGGCAGCTAATTTGCTTCCATTATGTTTATGGAATGAATGTATGCGTATATTAAGTGCATTATTGTGTATATGTGCATTCATGCATGTACCTATGTAGCCTTTTTATAGCAAGTCGCCCATCTCAGTGGACACAGCAATAGAAAAAAACTGTTTACACGGCTGACCAAAGAGAGTGGTCTTTATTGCATGTGATTGACGAACATCATCATCTGGATTCCTGAATTCATACAAGGGCCAAGATAAAAGAAACATAGTGGCAAAATAGCTTAAATGTCTGCGCAGAATGCTTGGATTAACAAAGAATGGGTAAAATCAGAAACGGAGATATTAGGAGACAAGTAGGTACAACACAATTGCTAGACCTCATTGAGAGACAGCACGAAAAAGGGAGACTGAGCGGTGTCGAGGTAAGACTTCGGCCTCGGGTGCTGGAAGTTGCGGGTTCAAATCACGTAGATACCGGGATTTTTTTCCCCGTGGACTTTCTGGTATTTTCCCGGATCTCTGGGTAGTAGAGATCGCACGCCCGTGTGCAATGTCGCGCACGTTAACAATCCATCAGCAATTAGAAATAGAAAAGAGTAGGCTTAAAGACCGCTGCTCGGGCAAAATTCAAAGTTATGTTAAAAATTTACCGTCTTTTACGGGATCCTCGCCGGTGCTACGGAGTTCATGCATTGTGCTGGGATTCTCCAAAAATATGGAGAAGAATAGAGCACTTATGGGTTAAACCGTGTGCAGTGGCGATGATTCTTCGACTAAACTAAACTAAACTAAAGATTTTTTATTTAGGGATCGCTATACAGGGTGTTCCACTCGCTACCGGTCCCTGGTTTGTTTTTCCTTTATAACTTTTAAACCAATGAACGTAAGGCAATCGAATTTGACAGGGACATACCGTATAGTGTGAGAAACATAATCAGCTAATACTAAATGTTGCAAGTAGGCACCATTAGCTGCATGCATCTCTCCATGTTACGGAAGGTATTCACCAATGCATCAGGAGTTACATACTGAGTTTATCGCCGAATGTTTTATGGAAATTCATGAGATTCCTTGACTTGTCAAAAAAAATTGTCCCTTTCAGCATGCCCAATATGAAGAAATCAGATGGTGTAAGGTCAGGCGACCAAAGTGGTCATAGTCACTTAAAAATTACACGATCTTCAAAGAAGGAAACAATTTCAGTCATGCTGGCATTAGAGGTGTGGCATCCGAATCTTGAGACTATTCTGCAGGTAAATCAGAAGTCTACTGAAGCTGAGTTCTTACTATTCACTGGTATGATCGGGTCTCAGACGATGAAGTCACTCGATGAACAAGTCTTTAGAGCACACTTAGCATGCTGAACCGCCGCCGTTTGGCCCTATTTAGATATGTGTCCTACCTTGTCGAGGCCTACTCCACGAGCTCTTAACGAAGATCATGGACGTCATGAATAAGAAGCAGCCCTCTCCCCCATGATCCCTCCCCCCCCCCCCAATCGTCCACGCTCTACCTGGTTAAGTCAAATTAGAATGACATCATCCTCATTGCATGTGACCTGGAACTCAACTCATTGTACCCATGAACGGTTGGCGTGACGGGTCCTTGACTATTTACCGACCCGAATATTTCATATCGTGTACCAGATCGCAAGGAAGGCCTAAATTAAGATACAAAGACATTTGCAAAAGATCCATGAACGATTTTAAGATCAATCTAAATACCTGGGAGGAGATTGCTCTTGGCAGCCTTAATGCAGGAAAAGAAGTAAACATAATACTAAAACATATGACTACTCTAAGACAGATGTTAAGAGGATGAAATAGGCAGTGAACCACATAATCTGGGAAGATATTGTCGAATAAACTAATGTTGAGCAGGAGTGAGAGAGTTTTAAAACAGTTCTCGAAAGCTGAAAGAGGAATGTGTTCCATGTAGGGAGGTAAACCCGAAGCGTAAAAAGTGGATAACTAGATTTGTAGTTAAATGTAGAAGAGCTAAAAATAAAGATTGGAAAAAAATATATAGAGGTGGGTAAATCAAAAGAAACATATTTAAAATATTTGGACAAGCAATACATATCTCAGAAAGTGAATAAAACAGCAAAAATAGACTTCGGCAAGAAACTTGCTCAGAGGATCAAGACTGATAGTAAAAGCTTCTTCTCTTATGTTAGAAATAAACAGAGATCGAAAGACAAAGTAGGCCCTCTCATAGACAGAACAGGGAAAATAATAAGTGAGAATAAGAGGCAGCTAATCTACCCAATTAGTACTTTGGCACAGTCTACACAAAAGAGGACTGCTCCAAGAACCCAGAGCCTGCAGATGGTATTCATCCAAAATTGCTGTTTTAAATTAGAGACCAATTAGCAAAACCATTGGCTATATTATGTGCTCAATCATTGCAAAGGGGATTGTTCCACGGAATTGGAAAATTGCAGGAGTGAACTCCTTATTCAAAAAGGGCAAAAAAGGCAGATCCAGCGAACTACAGACCTGTGAGTTTGACGAGCATAGTCTGTAAATTGTTAGAGTCAATAATCAAAGTAAACATTGTGATGCATTTAGACAAATTTAATCTAATAAGGAATAGTCAGCATGGGTTTACCAGAGGGAGATCATGCTTAACAAATCTATTAGAATTCATGGAGGAGGTTACCAAATGATAGATAAAAGGGGAGCCAGTGGACGTTATTTATCTAGATTTTGCAAAGGCATTTGATAGGGTACCTCTTCAAAGATTATTTCGAAAGTTAAAATCACATGAAATAGGTGGGGA
Organism: Ariolimax columbianus; assembly: GCA_036924085.1. NCBI lineage: Eukaryota > Metazoa > Mollusca > Gastropoda > Stylommatophora > Arionidae > Ariolimax > Ariolimax columbianus. The sequence goes on from JAVGWX010000002.1 coordinate 68,102,726, forward strand.
AGTTGCCATAATACTGTGCAGTAGTGTCTCATCTAAAGCAGAAGTGGATATATTTAGGTCGGATTTAGATAAAATTCGAGAATGGTCTGTAATCTGGCAAATGGAGTTTAATGTAGATAAATGTACAGTCATCCACATGGGTAGATCCAATATGGAACATAATTACAGAATAGGAGAGAACACTATTAAAAAGATAGATAAAGAAAGAGACCTAGGGGTTATAATAGATAATACAGGTAAGGTGAGGGAGCAAGTTCAGGTAGCAGTAAAAAAAAGGCAAATGCAATGTTAGGGATGATAAAAAGAAATATTAAACATAAGAGTAAGGAAGTGATAGTCAAACTGTATAAAGCATTGGTTAGACCTAGATTAGAGTACTGTGTACAGGTGTGGAGTCCTTATTATAGAGGGGATATAATCATGCTGGAAAGAATACAAAAAAGAGTGACAAAGCTGATAGTGGGATTCCAGAATTACAGTTATGAGAAAAGACTCAGAAAAACCGGCCGACAGTGTCTAGAAGAGAGAAGAATTCGTGGTGACTTAATACAGGTTTATAAGATGATCAGAGAAATGGATAAATTAAAATATAACAATTTTTTTTTAAAATACAGCCACTCACAAGAACAAGAGGGCACCGCTACAAGTTGACTAAGGACAGGTCCATATTAGATATTAGGTAGTATTTTTTTAGTCAAAGAGTTGTGAATGCTTGGAATGCATTGCCAAGGGAGGTGGAGGAGGCAGGGACAGTTAATGCATTTAAGAATAAATTGGATGCGTATAGCTTGTGGAACAAGGTGATGTAAATGTAACTTGTTGTATACAGACTCCGCAGATACTTCTAAACCAGTATAAAGACGTTAAGTTAAGTTAAGTTAATACCAAGATTATATAGATACATATTTTCTTATTCATTTGTTTCATTGCTCCGATCAGTGTGTTGGCAATTGTCGGTCGAGCTTGTAAGAATTTTGCACTCATGTCCGAAAGCGCATTGCACTCAATAAGTAAGTGTCTAACTGTTCCGCCAAGGTTATAGCAATGTCTGCACAAGGGCAGATGCTGGGGATTGATGCGGTGCAAGTGGCTATTCATTCTGATATGTACTGATCGAAACTAAAAGATGAGAATTTGACCTCTTCTTTGTAATTTGTTTATGTTATCGTTACTTTTTGGCTGCAATATTTCGCTAAATACACCGTGACCCGTTGTTCTCGTTGCCCACTTGTCCATCCAGACTTCTCTGGTATTATTCTTAATAATTCGTTTTACTGTTTGGCTATTGCGGGGTCCATAAAATTGTTGTTTGAAGGCTCCTGTTTTTGCGAATCTTTCAGTCATCTCGTTTCCTGGTAGCGCACTATGTCCATGTATCCATTGCAAGGTGACATTAATCCCGTGGGCAGTAAAAATATTGTTTATCGATCTCTGCACAAAGACAAAGGCAGTTTATCTTCATGCCCCGGCATGAATCAAGATTGTTATCAAACGGATATTCACTCTATGCAACGTTGTAACGTCTTGCCCGTGTATAACGTGCTACTGATGGCAACAGCCTATTCTCCAACTGCATGAACACAACATGTTGTCTGAACCTGTTGGACAGATATAGAGAAGGCAACACCGCCAACAATTGTCCTCGGTAAATGGCGACATTTCGAGGCAGTGTCTTGTAAATAAAGTGTGTTCGTTAGGGACAACGAGCACGGAGACAAGTGTTTTTCTGCACTTGGAAAATAGATAGAACGAAGAACCGGGAAGAAAGTGGAGTATTAGGTAGCCTGTATTTGAACTACGGGTATCCAGCTAACGAGAGCACCGTTCCAGCAGAGAGAGCGAGCGAGAGTGAGAGAGAGACAGTTAGAGAGTGAGGTGAGTGTACGGTATACGACCAACTCAACACCCTAAAAAAGTGTCCAACTGTTCAAGCATTTCGACATTTAACGCTTACAACTATGGAATGAACACATTGTACGATGCAGGCATATTTTTAGACTCAATGACGTCATAAATATTCCTCTGTTGTCCGCCATACATGTTGTGCGAGTGGATAAACATTCTGTCTTTGTGATCCTTGTCATTATCAAACACCCTTTGTTTACAACAGACTGTCTCGATGCTTCCCCATTTTCCATTCCACACACCGTTCCTTAATTTGAAACGACCACTGTTCATTGTTTGTCTGTCTGCCTTTAAAGCATTAACGCCTGTGTGATCTATGCTTGATGATGTAATAGGTAGTAATATAGTCTATAAATACGTCTGGATCGAACTTCGCCTATATTGTTTAGTACCAAGAGTTGAATGTAGAAAGGCTTGGTCAGTTGGGACACTTTTTTGTGGGGGAAGGGGGGGGGGAGGAGAAGAGGAGGGGTTGGTATGGTGGGATCGAATACCTTTACTCACATCTCTCTTGTTGTTGATGTTTTTGAATGCCCACAATGAGTAGGATTACTCTTTTTTGTGGGAGGGAGGGGGAAGGGGGGTAGGTGTCCCGCTGATCGAATACCTTAACTCATATCTCTCTTGTTGTTGTTGATGTTTTTGAATGCCCACAATGAGTAGGATTACTCTTTTTTGTGCGCCCTGAAAAGGACGTTTATTGGCGGGTTGTTGCAGCTTACGTTACATCCTGACCGTGCTGATGAAGGTAGACTGGGTCTTTCAGGCAGTTGTGCTATGCTCGGTTTCATTTCTTATCGTTTACTACTACGGGGATCACGTCGATTCGCCCACCTTGCTAAACAGGCTGCCATCAAAACAGCCCATTTCAAGGAAGGGCTGCGGGAAAGTCGAGGTGAGTATCTTGGCCTAGTATATTAGGTCTGAATTTGACTAATATTTCTTATCAGTATGTTGTGCCTGAACTTGACTAATATTTCTTATCAGTATGTTGTGACTGAACTTGACTAATATTTCTTATCAGTATGTTGTGCCTGAACTTGACTAATATTTCTTATCAGTATGTTGTGACTGAACTTGACTAATATTTCTTATCAGTATGTTGTGCCTGAACTTGACTAATATTTCTTATCAGTTTGTTGTGCCTGAACTTGACTAATATTTCTTATCAGTATGTTGTGACTGAACTTGACTAATATTTCTTATCAGTATGTTGTGCCTGAACTTGACTAATATTTCTTATCAGTATGTTGTGCCTGAACTTGACTAATATTTCTTATCAGTATGTTGTGCCTGAACTTGACTAATATTTCTTATCAGTATGTTGTGACTGAACTTGACTAATATTTCTTATCAGTTTGTTCCACCTGACCAGACGTTAGTCTTCCTTTCAATCTCCCTCTTATGAAAATAAGCTCTCGTCACACGGAATTCTGTGGTTCCAATCCAGACAGTCTTACTTCCCTTTCTTTTGGAAGATTCAGTGGTCTAGGAATTGTGAGCTCGCTTTAGAATCCCTACGTATCAGGTTCGAATCGTGTCCTGCTCATTTTGCAGACCGAGCATGTCGTTTATTTTTATTGCATAACAGCGTCTTCCAGTCTACCAAGCTGTAAATTGCTACCTGGCGAATTTAGATCAAAATACAGTAGCTGCCGCTAGAGCTACTGAGTTCGTGCTCTGTTTTCAACACTGAACGGGGACTGAGCATTGAAAGAGGTCTCAACATTGAAAGGGGTCTGAGTACTGAAAGGGGTCTTAGTACTGAAAGGGGTCTGAGTACTGAAAGGGGTCTGAGTACTGAAAGATGTCTGGGCATTGAAAGGGGTCTGATCATTGAAAGGGGTCTGAGTACTGAAAGGGGTCTGAGTACTGAAAGGGGTCCGAGTACGGAAAGGGGTCTGAGCACTGAAAGAGGTCTGGGCATTGAAAGGGGTCTGATCATTGAAAGGGGTCTGATCATTGAAAGGGGTCTGAGTACTGAAAGGGGTCTGAGTACTGAAAGGGGTCTGAGTACTGAAAGGGGTCTGAGCACTGAAAGAGGTCTGGGCATTGAAAGGGGTCTGATCATTGACAGGGGTCTGGTCATTGAAAGGGGTCTGAGCACTGAAAGGGGTTTGAGTACTGAAAGTGGTCTGAGCATTGAAAGGGATCTGAGCATTGAAAGGGGTCTGATCATTGAAAGGGGTCTGAGTACTGAAAGGGGTCTGAGTACTGAAAGAGGTCTGTACATTGAAATGATTCTGATCATTGAAAGGGGTCTGAGTACTGATAGGGGTCTGAGCACTCAAAGGGTCTGAGTACTGAAAGAGGTCTGTACATTGAAATGATTCTTATCATTGAAAGGGGTCTGAGCACTGAGAGGGGTCTGAGCATTGAAAGGGGTTTGAGTACTGAACGGGGTCTGAGCACTGAGAGGGGTCTGAGTACTAAAAGAGGTATGAGTACAGAAAGAGGTATGAGCATTGAAAGGGGTCTGAGCACTGAAAGGGGTCTGAGCATTGAAAGGCGTCTGAGCACTGAAAGAGGACTGAGCACTGAAACGAAGTCGTTTCTAAGAACCATTTTTCATTTTATCTTGTTCGTGTATATGTTTTCCAAGCGTATATCAATAATTATCTTTCTGATCATTGTCATTAACAGAAATACAACAGTTTTCTTTGACTTCGCAAGAAACCGGTTTATCTATGTTCTTGATATATTCAGAATATAAGGATTTTCGGTAGTTTAAAAATTTGAATCATTTGATTTAATAGTTCACAAATGAGGCGTTTTAACATGCACTGGCGTTTCATAATTTAGATTTAATGAGCTAACAAGAGACAATTTGAAACACTTGTCTGGCATTTCGTGTATCGTTCACGTGCAATGTCTGCCTCGGAAAGACAGGTTGTTCCAATTGTCAATTTGTTGAGTTCGATTTTAACAGATATTGTTGGGGGAATGTCAATAATAGAAATGGATTGTGACCTGATACAAATAAGCGGCCATTTTATTGGTGGAATGAGAAGCAGTATCTTCAACATAGTTTGTTATAACAAATTATAATTTTGTTGTTGTTGTTACTCATGCCACTCGTACACTTGACGACGTTCTGTGTTTGAGGGTTACAGTGGCTCTCCTCTCATCCCGAGGTATACTTGAGATGGTGGTCTGGGGTCCTCTTGGCTGTAGTGCATTGCGAGGTTCCTAAGTACGTTCACCTCTACGGGGATCACATTGTCGATCCCCATCTAGACGGTTAGACTGCTGTGAAACATCCAGTTTCCAGGAAAGACTCATTAGAAGTGAGATGACTATACTAAAATAATCTGATCAGTATGTTTCACCTGACCCTGGCTAACATAACCTGATCAGTATGTTTCACTTGACCCTGACGTGCATTGTCTGATCAGTATGTTTGACCTTGCCCCCAACTAACATAGTCTGATCAGTATGTTTCACCTAACCCGGGCTAACATAACCTGATCAGTATGTTTCACCTGACCATGACGTGCATTGTCTGATCAGTATGTTTGACCTAGCCCCCAACTAACATAGTCTGATCAGTATATTTCACCTGACCCTGACGTACATTGTCTGATCAGTATGTTTGACCTTGCCCCCAACTAACATAGTCTAATCAGTATGTTTCACCTAAGCCTGGCTAACATAATCTGATCAGTATGTTTCACCTGACCCTGACGTGCATTATCTGATCAGTATGTTTGACCTAGCCACCAACTAACATAGTCTGATCAGTATGTTTCACCTGACCCTGACGTGCATTGTCTGATCAGTATGTTTGACCTTGCCCCCAACTAACATAGTCTGATCAGTATGTTTCACCTAAACCTGGCTAACATAATCTAATGAGTATGTTTCACCTGACCTCAACTAACATGATAAAATCAGTATGTTTCACCTGGCCCCGACTAACATAATCTAATGAGTATGCTTCACCTGGCCCCTACTAACATAATCTGATGAGTATGTTTCACCTGGCCCCGACTAACATAGTCTAATAAGTATGTTTCACCTGACCCCGACTTAAATAATCTAGTGAGTATGGTTCACCTAACCCTGACTAACATAATCTAATAAGTATGTTTCACCTGACCCCGACTAACATAATCTAATGAGTATGTTTCACCTGGCCCCGACTAACATAATATAATCAGTATAGTTCATTTGTCGCCGACTAACATAATATAATCAGTATATTTCTCCTGACCCTGATTAACATAATCTGATCAGTATGTTTCACCTGAACGACGTTAGTCTCCTCTCTCCGCCAAAATATTGTAAAACATAAACCGAGTATCGAAATATATTTTAATAAGACCAATGCGAGGCAAGCAAATTCAATTACAATTTTCACAAATTAATTCATCACTTTTTAAATTGGTATTCCCAAATTTGAAGTTCCGACCTGCTTCTAACTGCCACAGGTTATTGCCCATCACAAAGTGAAGATGGCCACAACAGCAGACGGTTGTGTCTTAATAATTTGGATTATAATGACGAAGATTATGCACTGGTATTCAATCTCTTATCCGGAATCAAGTTGTTGAGCAGCGCGTAAGCTGCAGTGGTCAGCGACCCATAGCTGACTGCTAGCATCAGGGCCAGCGAACCATAGCTACCAAGACGCTTCTACACCTCCACGCGGTGATCCTGGATAACAGGCTGCAGTAGGGACTGCTAAGGAGAAGGGATCGAAGAGGTAAGGCTAACCCAGTACTCAAAAAATGCTTGCTGAAGTCGGATGTGTTGGACCGAAAGGTGCAAATATCGCAGCCAAGCTGTAAAACTACGACACAACGCATTCCGTTCTCTGGACTACATTCTGCTACTTAAGCCATTTCAGGGTTTGGTAGTGGGAGATTGAGAACAAACGCAGAAGAAGAAGAAGAAGAAGAATCTCTTATCCCGAGTTACTTTGGATCAGTGGCAAGACTACTGGTCGTTACGACTAAAGGCACTCTGGCCTTACCTCCCGTGAGACTAGGGGTAGCTTGAAACTTGTGGAATTCGATTGCCCACCGTTTCCTTTCCATTCATGACAAAGACCGTATTCAACCTCCGATCAACCTGGAAACATGCTTCAAACATGTAGCTTTATAATAATAATTAAAAGTTGCCCATCGCAAGCGAAGTTGGCGATAGCATCATGCTATTGCTGCGAAATGTGTTCTATGATGGCTGTAAAGACTAATCCTGGAATGGCATACCCTGCCACATTCAGGACACACGTGGGAAGCCGGCCGTGAAATGTCGTGCGTGCTGCTTTTGCGGGCATCACGCTTTCGCTGAGCCTCCGTGATGGCTATCCTGTCTGCAATCTGAGCACCATCTGTGATTCTAGCGCGAGAGGTGGTACGGTTGTATGCAAGCAAATCCCAGAAGGTGACATCAATACTGAAGCTGTTCGGAGAAATGTTGAAGGAAAACGTAGCCTAATAAGAGATTGGGAAATCAATTAGGAAAGGTAGACGTGGTCCTGATGATGTCACGCTGAAATAAGATGTGTCTGGCGGAATGGCGCAGATATCGCTTTCTCCCTGTAAAATACGTCTCCCTGTAGAAACGTCTTTTTTCAAGGATGAACACCCATGAAGAAAATTCTTTTAAATAGCTACGAGTGACCTATTTACTGACTCTCCGTCGCAGACCTAAGATCACTAGAATCAAAAACTTCTATAGCTACTACAACTAAAAACACAATATGTGTTCATGTCTTTGTCTGCGGCCAGCGACAATTCTCTGCATCGCACTATGGAGGCTACTTGTGTCTTAATTCACCCCAAACAAAATTAATATATATTTTTGGCACCGAAATTTGTAGTAGTCACGGCACAGAATAGTCCACTTCTTAACTGTTGAGGGGTGTCAAACATTCTACGAGACTAGACAAGAATTTATGTTTCTGCATCCTCTTATTCCTGCCGTCTTACCAATACGTTTCTTGAATCTGCCAACTTTTGGTCTAATATTTTGAGAGTAGCATCAAGTTCTACATACATTATTCATGTTTTCAGACGATGTAATAACATCCATATTATCTAACCATAATCATAACTCTAATCCCAACCTTAATCCGAACCTTAAACCTAACTCTAATCATGGCCTATTTTATAAAGTATTCCATACATTAACCCTTCACAAAACTGAATATAACCATTTATTAAACACTTCTTTATTTATCTAATTGTTTACTTATGTATTTAAAATAAAAACATATTTACCTGCCCTCCCCTTAACCCAATATGGAATGTCACGTTACGTAGGAAGGGAACCCAGAGAACTCTGGGATGAATTAAGATGCAACTACCCTATCATGTCTGAGAAACTTAAAATTACACGATGAAGTAAGTTGCCAGCTCTATGAACATCCTTCCTTAGTCATTAGCCTTTTGACAGGTATGCCATGGTTCTGTTCGAAGATCCAAAATTTCCCGCCTCATGATCTGGCGTCATTTGTGTTGTTCGTCTATTACGTGTGATGAAGACCTTTCCTTTTTCATTTTAGTCGTTCCAGTCGAGTATTCTGTACTTCCGGGTTGTGGATGGGTACGGAGATGGCTGACAAGTCCGATTTGGGATCTGCATACTCGCAGGCAGTAAGGGCATGGACAATTTGCTTCGTGAGACTGTGATATTTCATGGCCTTTTCTGGCCTTTTCCCGATGTTCTGCTGCTGTCTTTTTAGAAGCCTCGCATGACACTGCTCTTCCGCGGAGAGCTGTACGCCAGACTGTACGGTCTTTTGCAGCATTTTCCCATGTTTCGAGGTTTATGCTGTAGGCGTTTAAAGACGTTTTTAGTGTGTCTTTAAAGCGCTATTATTGGCCTCCTTGGGAGAGTTCGCCATTCTACATCAGGCCACAGAAGATTATTTTTGGCAACCGATAGTCAGGCATGAAAACCACATGACCCGTCCAGCGAACCACGTGACCCGCCCAGCCAATCTGTGATTGCATCATGATGGTATCAATACTAAGGATACCAGCTCTCTCTAGAACAGCAGTGTCCGTGACCCTGTCTTGCCATTTGACATTCATCACCCTCCTGAGACAAAGTGTGTGAAAGTGGTACAGCTTCTTTGCATGCCACCTGTATGCAGTCCATGTTTCACTTGGATATAGCAACACAGGGACCACCACTGCTCTGTACACTTTCAGCTTCGTCTGGAGGCTGATGCCATTTCGACGCCAGACGTAGTGAGTGTAGTCTAACATTCATTTCATCGTCCATGACTACATTCTGAGACAGTGTACTACTGAGGTATGTGAATCTATTTACAACTTTCAGTTTTTTTACCATTGATCTTGATGATTGGATCAGTATACGTTTTGCCAGTACCTGGTTGGTACATTATTTCATCTGTAACTAATAAATCTTACGCATAGTTATTTTCGTTCATTATATTTTCACTAGCCGGATCTACTTTTACGGACGTTAACACCAAAGAATGTATTTCATGCAGACAGGTGAATTATTCTAATTCGGACCAATTAGTGAATATTTGATGGAAACTAAAACAGAAAAGCTGTTTTTATTAAGTCGATCAATGAACTGGTTTAAATAAAGTGCTACTACATCGGAATATCGTGACGTGGACTAAAAATATAGTTCATTGAAAGCGACCGAACAATGCAACTGATCATCAGTGCAAGACACGAGCTGTTAGGGGAGCCGACGGGCAATGTTTCTCAGCTTTTACTGACAAATTGATATCAGAATATTTCGTAACATCACAGAAGAGCTCTCTGCAAGCGTCATGGGGAGATTCAACTGTGCTCTTGGAACTGGTCGTGTATTTGGTATTGTTGTTTCCATATGAAGCATACGACTCAAAGCTATAATCAGCTTCTTTACATGGAGTCTGTATCAACGTTCTGACGTGCTCATTTGCAGTGGTGGGTCGTGAACAGTTAGTTTGCAAGCACCATGCCCAACTCTATTGAGTCAACTTTTACCAGCCGACTTTTGCTTACAGAGGTTCGGGTCTTTAATCTCCATGGTTCAGAAGGATAATTGTGAAGCTTTAGGAAACATCCCGGTAACACGCCGTGTTGCATTTTGAGAATGGGGTGTTAGGTCCATACACTAGGGATGACGGGGTCAGAATCATACCAATAGCCTTTACTTCCCAGACGGAGAGGAAGACTAAAGTCTGGTCAGGCAAAACATACTGTTTAGACATGTAAGTGTCAGGTATAATATACTGATTAGACATGAAAGTCTCAGGTAAAATATACTGATTAGACATGTAAGTGTCAGGTAAAATATACTGATTAGAGAAACGTGTCAGATAAAATATACTGATTAGACATGTAAGTGTCAGATAAAATATACTGCTTAGACATGTAAGTCAGTATCAGGTAAAACATACTGATTAGACATGTAAGTCAGTGTCAAGTAAAATACACTGATTAGACATGTGCGTGTCAGACAAAATACACTGATTAGACATGTAAGTGTCAGGTAAAATATACTGATTAGACATGTAAGTGTCAGGTAAAATATACTGATTAGACATGTAAGTGTCAGGTAAAATATACTGCTTAGACATGTAAGTCAGTATCAGGTAAAACATACTGATTAGACATGTAAGTCAGTGTCAAGTAAAATACACTGATTAGACATGTGCGTGTCAGACAAAATACACTGATTAGACATGTAAGTATCAGGTAAAATATACTACTTAGACATGTAAGTCAGTATCAGGTAAAACTTACTGATTAGACATGTAAGTCAGTGTCAAGTAAAATATACTGATTAGACATGTAAGTTTCAGGTAAAATATACTGATTAGACATGTAAGTCAGTGTCAGGTATAATATACTGATTAGACATGTAAGTTTCAGGTAAAATATACTGATTAGACATGTAAGTCAGTGTCAGGTATAATATACTGGCCAAGACCCTCACATCGACTTCCTCGTTGTCTTCCCAGGAAACTTGCTGTTTTCATGTCAGCCTGGCTAGCGAGGTGACGGATCACATGATCACCATAGTTTTGAGCAACACGCAGATGAATCCAAGCGTTGCACAACCGCCTGGAAAACCCAATCTACCTTCATCTGCACGATTATGATGTGAGGAAAGCTACAACAAACCGCCACTTAAACGTAAATCTACTCATTGTGGGTATTCCTTCAACAACAACATAAAAAAAAACAACATCAACAACAACATCAACAACAACATCAACAACAACATCAACAGCAACATCAACAACAACATCAACAACAACATCAACAACAACATCAAAAACAACATCAACAACAACAACATCAACAACAACATCAACAACAACATCAACAACAACATCAACAACAACATCAACAACAACATCAACAACAACATCAACAACAACATCAACAACAACATCAACAACAACCTCAACAACAACATCAACAACAACATCAACAACAACATCAACAACAACATCAACAACAACAACAACAACAACAACATCAACAACAACATCAACAACAACATCAACAACAACATCAACAACAACATCAACAACAACATCATCAACAACATCAACAACATCAACAACAACATCAACAACAACATCAACAACAACATCAACAACAACATCAACAACAACATCAACAACAACATCAACAACAACATCAACAACAACATCAACAACAACATCAACAACAACATCAACAACAACATCAACAACAACATCAACAACAACAACAACAACAACATCAACATCAACAACAACATCAACAACAACATCAACAACAACATCAACAACAACATCAACAACAACATCAACAACAACATCAACAACAACATCAACAACAACATCAACAACAACATCAACAACAACATCAACAACAACATCAACAACAACATCAACAACAACATCAACAACAACATCAACAACAACATCAACAACAACATCAACAACAACATCAACAACAACATCAACATCAACAACAACATCAACAACAACATCAACAACAACATCAACAACAACATCAACAACAACATCAACAACAACATCAACAACAACATCAACAACAACATCAACAACAACAACAACAACAACATCAACAACAACATCAACAACAACATCAACAACAACATCAACAACAACATCAACAACAACATCAACAACAACATCAACAACAACATCAACAACAACATCAACAACAACATCAACAACAACATCAACAACTTCCCAGACTTGCTGTGGTACCAACATGTTGAGGTTTAGTAGACCCCGGTGTCATTAACAATCGAGAAAAGAGGAAAATCTGTTCACTTCCGCTTAGATCTACAAGAAAATGGCGTGGGCCAGTTGTTAAGTGTCACAGCTCACAATCTGAAGGTGCTGGGTTGGCTCCCCATTACAGCACCTGCCGTTATCCAGGGAAAGCAAACTCTTAGAAAATGTAGGAGGAAGAATAATTTTACATAAATGCATGCCGAAGTCGGATGAACTGGGCGTTCAGGCGCAAAAAAAACAGTGCAACGCCCACCGCCTTGGGGGAATAGAGAATTAAGGCGAACGAAAAAAAAAGAAAAGTCTTTACACGTGAAATTCACTGTCTCTTTTTGTAAATCCTTTGAATATGTTCCAATCTCTTTTAGGGGTTTTAATCTCCTCTTTATGATGTGTCAGCTAGTATGTGTGCTATCCGTTTTACCTGAACAGGGCATTTCGGTCTTAGTGTATGTTTTGTTCCTGTTCTTGTCTCATCGCATGTATCTTAACAGTCATTCTATATTTTTAAACACTTTATTAGCTTCCGTAGTGCTATCAAAAACTCACCTTATTTATTCAATGTTTAGTAATTTCAAATGTCATCTTCTGTGTTGTTAAAGTTTATGATCTCCGAGAAGTCTTGTGTCACATTGTCAACGTTTATGATCTCCGAGAAGTCTTATGTCACATTGTCAAAGTTTATGACCGACGAGAAGTCTTGTGTCACATTGTCTAAGTCGAGAAGTCGTCAGTCACATAGTTAAAGTCGAGAAGTCGTCAGTCACATAGTTAAAGTTTATGATCGCCGAGAGGTCGTATGTCACATTGTCTAGGCCGAGAAGTCGTCTGTCTCTATTTGATTGCTTTGGGGAAACGTTTTCTTGTTTATTCTTATCTCCCTTTTCAGAACTATTGATCTTCTCATTGTATGGCAGATCTTGTTTTTTAGAGCTATCGTTCTGGCTAGATTGATTCATTCTCGTCTAACCCAACGGTAGACCTACATCCGTCTATCGTCATCGATTCATACTTTGGCCGTCCTCTTATTAACTATCCACTTAATCTTCAGGGATATAATAAACATGAATTTCACCTGTCAGGTATTACGCCATATGCTCTTTCTCTTGTAGTGTCCAGGTACCCAAGTTGAACTCCAGGCAGACATGTACAGGATCATCGCTTAGAAGTTGGGAAAATAGTGTATACTTAGTCAATACACGTGCGCGGCTCATTGGAGACTGATCTCGCGCGCTTATTTTACTGAGGAACACTTGGGAATTCTGGCAGCATGTCGGCTCAAAAAAGTCTTATATTGAGTGGTTCAGACATGAGTATATAATAAGAATGAGTTCTCACTTAGTGGAAGTAATTTGAGTGGATGTAGAATTGAAATGTTCACGTGCCCAGAGGGAAGCTCTGTTCACAAGTGAGCAATAGAGATACCATGAATGGTCTGATACTAATATACTGATGATGTATCGTAGAGATGAAGATTAACACAGACCATCAGTTACGGGAAACAGAGATGACATACTCCAGGCTAGGATTCAACCTCTTGAGACCAGGATATGTTAGGTTTCCACCCCTTGAGACCATGACCAGGTTATTGTCAATTAGTGCATGGTCTCACAATGTAACCTAGAAGCTGACATGTTCCGTTACTCCGGGTCATAGCTAGAGGCAAACATAAGTCCAATAACCATGCGCCGGAGTTACAAGGACTGACGCGGCAGTGGACAAAATGGAGACAACTTATTGGGCGTCAGCGGTATGTGGAAAGGTCTGGAATTCTGAGATAATTGATTTATGGAGAACAATAACTGATAACTTGTTATCAATAAATAAGAAGACCACGATTATACTTTAGTGAAGAGATCATCTGTCATGTCCCATTATAACTTTCTACATTCTATTAAACAAGACTGGTTTTAATATTTTGAATATCTAGTATCAATACTTAACAACCGTGGAGATTGTTCAAGGGAAGTAAGAAGACGACTGACTATGGCAATTCAGAAGATAAAGGAATATGCAGGACCTATCAAATAATACAAACAAGGAACTAAAACTAAAGATCCTAAAAACATGCCTTATTCTGGTGGGAATCTGTGGAAGTTAAACATGCATTTGCGGTTGTTCAAGATGGTGTTTGATTTGAATTGACAGTACAGAGATCTATAGCGTTTCAGATAAGTATTAGTGTTGAGAATTAATTTGTGTAATAATAACATAGTTGTAATTGTAGTTTACTGTAGCATACGTATTTTCAAAATAGTGGCCTTGTTATAACAGTTAGTGACTTGACATAATTAAATAGGGTGGAAAAGTGAGCTCAAGTAACACTAGGCCTAGTCGTTAGCGATACGTTGTAGAAAGGTAAATACCAGCGACATTTGTCTTTTTGGCGTTGCTTTAAGAAGTATACATTGTATTGGGTATTAATATAACTTATTGACTAACGGTAATAAATAACATAATTAGTATGGCCACTAAGACGAGACGAAATGCTGCGAAGAAAGGCCAAGTCAGATTGTGTGATCTGTGTGGCGGAAATGTTAGTATTACTAGTGTAGGGATAGATAGGCCTACAACGTTGGAAGATGAAGGAAAAGTTCTATGTAGGATATGTAGAGTTGAAGAGAGACAGGCACAAATGGAGTGCGATATAAGGGTAAATGAGAAGAGATTGGAGAAGATAGAAAAGATGCAGATGAAAATATAAGGGAAACAAGTGAAAATGGAGGACATTTTAAAGAAGCTGCAGTCAAGGTGTAGTCAAGGAAGTAAGGGAGATTTTAGTGAGGAAATAGTTCACAGGGCAGAGAGCTTTGGAGAGAAGTATGCAAATTTAGGTGAGGGGTCAGTATTGGTAGTAGGAGATTCAATGGTGAGAGAGGTTGGCAGACATTTGTCTAAACAACACAATATGTTTGAAAGAATGGATATTGGGGGAGCAAAAATAGAGGACATAGAGGGGATAATAAAGAGGATAGATGACAAAGGAAACAGTCATGTTGTAGTATTGGTAGGAACAAATAATGTAAAGAGAGATGGTACCGAAATAATAATGAATAAATATAAAAGTCTTATGGGAACACTTAAGGAAAAAAAGTTTAGAAAGGTCACAATGATGGGCATTTTAGATAGAGCAGATGGGTCAGACTATCTAGATAGCAAAATAATAGGCATCAACCTTAGGTTACAGGTGATGTGTGCGACCATGGGAATGGAATTTATTGATGTGAAAGTAGACAAAAGTAAAATGTTAGACAGGGGAGGTTTACATCTAAATGAGATAGGACATCAGATTATAGCAAAGTATATTTTTAATCATTGTGTTGGAAATTTAAACTAGTAAGGCCTATGAAGTATGAGACTAACAATAGGCCTACAATAGGGTGCTATAGAGAATGTAGTCAAAGGGGAGAGTTTGGGTCAGGAAAGTGTGAAATAAGAAGTGGAAAAGCAACAACATTACAAACTAAAATGTTTTTATGCAAATGTGAGAAGCATAGTAAATAAAAGAGAAGAATTGGAACTGTATGTCGAAGAAGAAAAACCAGATATAATAGGATTAACAGAATCGTGGACATATGAGGACATTGCAGATAGTGAACTTGAAATAGAGGGATATACAATGTTAAGGAGCGATAGGATAGTTGGAGACAAGACTAAGGGAGGTGGCGTTTTATTATACTGTATAAATTATGTTAATATAACGATCAAAGATAATTTATCACGTGGTAACAAAAATGAAAGTGTATGGGTGAAAAAACAGTGATTGGAGTGTGCTTTAAATGTCCATCAAGTCAAAAACAGGAAGATGAGGAGCTGATTAGTTGCATAGCAAAGGCAAGTAAAGGGAAATGATTATTAATGGGGGATTTCAACTTTCCAGAAATAAAATGGGATATGGTAGAAGCACTTATAGAGTCAAAACCTTTTGTTAAGTGCATAACTGACAATTTTTAAATTCAACATGTAGAAGCAGCCACCAGAGGCAAAAACACACTTGACCTAGTTTTTACTACAGAGAAAAATATGATTGAAAACGTTACCGTTGGGGAACTGTTTGGATCAAGTGACCATCAAATCATCCGTTGGGATCTTATTGCAGGGAAAGAAGTAAACATAAACACGCGAACATACGACTACTTTAAGGCAGATGTAGAGAGGATGAAAGAGGCAGCGAACCACATAATCTGGAAAGATATTGTCGTAGGAACAGATGTTGAACAGGAGTAGGAGAGTTTTAAAACAGTTCTAGAAAAGCTAAAAGAGGAATGTGTTCCATGTAGGAAGGTAAACCACAAGCGTAAAAAGTGGATAACTAGATTTGTAGTGAAATGTTAAAGAACGAAAAATAAATCATGGAAAAAAGATATAAGTTCAGTTCAGTTCATCCCGTAACCCATCAGGTCGTTGGGGCACACATGAACACATGATAATCCCACGCCAACCCTCTCTGTCTGTCGCCGCCTGACGTATCTCACCGGGACGAAGGCCTGACCACTCAGTGATGTTGTCCACCCATCTCTTCCTTGGACATCCTCGCCCTTTCTGTCCCGGTACGGACCCAAAGAGTATCGAGTTGGTAATTCCGTTGGACCTCGCGACGTGCCTGTACCATCTTTCGTCTTTTGATAGCTGTGAACAGATCACAGTCAAATAGACTATATTTTTGTCCAAAAGAGAATCAGATCTAGCGTCAATAGCACCCGGACAAGAAGTTTCCCAGGTGCCGATATAGGGAGCGACCACGACTTAGTGCTGATGACCCTGCATCTCAGACTAAAGAAAGTTCTGAAAAGAGAGATAACTCGACTGAAATTTGACTTGGAGAAGTTGAAGTGCCCTGATATAGTGGAGACCTTTGGAGCGGTGATGGGGGAACGATTAGCACCTCTCTTGGTTCTAAACGAGGAGGCAGATGTTTAGACGATGACTGAAGCCTTGAATTCGGCTTTAATCTCCACGGCATCTGAGGTTCTAGGTAGGTGCAGGGTTAAGATGAAAGCATGGATCACGAATGAAATACTGGATTTATGTGACAAGAGACGACAATTGAAGAGAGCAAAGAAAACACTAGATGGGATTCAGCGATATAGAGAGATAAATGGTAACATAAAGGCCAAGAAGAAACAGGCCAAGGTGGAATGGATAACGGCTCAGTGCGCAGATATTGAACAAAATCCGGGAAGAAATGATGCCAAGGGAGCATATAAATTTTAGTCAAGGACTTAGAAAGACCTGTACAAAGTCGAAATACAACGATTCAGGACAAGAGTGGGAAATGTCTCACAGAAGCTCTAGACATTCGTGAGCGCTGGACAGAATACTGTTCGGAGCTATATAAGCATGAAGATCGAGGTGACCCAAGAATGGCAATGTCTCCTGAAGTGAGTCTGCTAGAGGAAAATCAAACGATAACAAGGGAAGAAGTATATGAAGCCGTGATAATGATGAAGAGAGGGAAGGCTGTAGGTGTGGATAATATTCCAGCAGAGCTCATACAAGTGGGAGGTGAGGCGACAATTAATACCCTGACATACATCTGCAATAGAATTTGGCAGATAGGAGAGTGGCCCACCTGCCGGACAAAATCAGTCATTATACCACTGCCTAAATCAGGAAACCTAAATATGTGTCAGAACTATCGAACAATCAGTCTGATAAGTCATCCAAGTAAAGTTCTCTTGAGAATAATGCTTAACAGACTGAATCCACAGGCGGAGATAATCATTGCCGAAGAACAAGCGGGCTTTCGAGCGGGAAGGAGTACCATTGAGCAGAGATTTAATCTTCGGCTACTAACTGAGAAGTACTCAGAGTATCAACAACAACTCTACCATGCCTTCATTGACTTTAGAAAGGCGTTTGACAGAGTGTGGCATGCGGCGCTATGGTCAACAATGAAGCATTATAAGTTTAACAGTGATATTGTGAGGGTAATTGCAAACCTTTATCAGCAGGCGACCAGCGCAGTCTCAGTAGAGGGAACGCTAGGCGATTGGTTTCGTACGACGGTGGGTGTGAGACAGGGATGTATACTCTCCCCCACACTATTCAATATCTTCTTGGAGAGAATACTGGAGACGACCTTAAAAGGACATGTTGGCACGGTTAAAATAGGTGACAGGCTTATCACAAACTTCCGCTTTGCTGATGATATTGGTGTATTGGCAGGCACAGAAAGGGAACTCCAGGAGTTGATTGGTTGATCGGATAGAGCGGCCCTGAGTTTTGGTATGGAAATAAATGCTGATAAAACAAAGCTCATGACCAATAACGTAGCAGGGTTTCAATCTGTAACAGAGACAAATGGGCAGGACCTTGAGGTGGTAAAACGTTTCAAATATCTTGAGTCGTTGATCAGCGAAGAGGGTTCGAAGCCAGAGGTAATTGCAAGAATAGCCCAAACAACAGCGGCGCTGACTAGGCTGAAACCTATATGGCGAGACAAGCACCTCGCCCTCGGCATAAAAGTTAGACTAATGCGTTCTTTGGTGCTATCAATATTTCTGTATGCCTGCGACACCTGGACCATTACAGCAGATATCCAGGCCAGGATATATGCAATGGAAATGCGGTGCTATAGAAAATTCCTAAATGTTACATATAAAGATCATGTCACGAACGTAGAAATCCGTCAGAGAGTTGAAGACGATATTGGTCCTTTTGAAGATCTGTTGAAAAATATATAGAAGCAGGTAAATCAAAAGAAAACATATTCACAATATTTGGACAAGCAGAACATATCTCAGAAGGCGAATAAAACAGCAAAAATACTTATGTTAGAAATAAGCAAAGAACGAAAGACAAAGCAGTGCCTCTCATAGACAGTACAGGGAAAATAATAAGTGAGAATATCGAGGCAGTTAATCTAATCAATAAGTACTTTGGCACAGTGTACACAAAAGAGGACTGCTCCAAGATCCTAGAGGCTATAGATATTTTTCATAGAGACATGCATACAGTGGGATTAAGATCAATCTGTATTAGAGAGGAAATGGTTTTTAAAGAATTGAAGAGGTTGAAAGTGGATAAATGTCCAGGTCAAGATGGTATTCATCCAAAATTACTGTATGAAATTAGAGACCAACTAGCAAACCCATTGGCTATATTATGTTCTCAATCCCTTACAAAAGGGATTGTTCCACGGGATTGGAATGATGCAGGAGTTATCCCATTATTAAAAAAATGCACACAAAAAAACAGATCCAGCGAATAATAGACCGGTGAGTTTAACGAGCATAGTCTGTATATTGTTAGAGTCAATAATCAAAGAAAACATTGTAAAGCATTTAGACAAATTTAATCTAATTAGAAATAGTCAGCATGGGTTTACTAGAGGGAGATCATGCTTAACAAATCTATTAGAATTCACGGAGGACGTTACTAAAATGATAGATAAAGGTGAGCCAGTGGACGTTATTTATCTAGACTTTGCAAGGGCCTTTGATAGAGTACCTCATCAAAGATTATTTCGAAAGTTAAATCACATGGAATAAGAGGGGGAGTTGCCAAATGGATTGACAATTGGTTAACGGGAAGAAGGCAGAGGGTGGGCATAAATAAGGAGTATTCGGAGTGGTGTGAAGTGAAAAGTGGTGTGCCACAGGGCTCGGGTTTGGGACCAATTTTATTTTTGATATATATAAATGATTTGGACATAGGTATGGGATCCATTATTGCAAAATTTGCTGATGACACTAAACTATGCAGTAGTGTCTCATCTAAAGCGGAAGTAGATATATTGAAGTCGAATTTAGATAAAATTCGAGAATGGTCTGTAAGCTGGCAAATGGAGTTTAATGTAGATAAATGTACAGTCATCCACATGGGTAGATCCAATATGGAACATAATTACAAAATGGGAGAGAACAATATTAGAAAGATAGATACGGAAAGGGACCTAGGGGTTATAATAGATCATACAGGAAAGGTTAGTGAGCAAGTTAAGGTAGCAGTGAAAAATGCAAATGCAATGTTAGGTATGATAAAAAGAAATATTAAACATAGGAGCAAGGAAGTGATCGTCAAACTGTATAAAGCTTTAGTTAGACCTAGATTAGAGTACTGTGTACAGGTGGGGAGTCCTTATCATAGAGGGGATATAAACATGCTGGAAAGAATACAAAAAAGAGCGACGAAGATGATAGTGGGATTCCAGAATTACAGTTATGAGGAAAGAAAAACCGGCGTACAGTGTACAGAAGAGAGAAGAATTCGTGGTGACTTAATACAGATTTATAAGATGATCAGAGGAATGGATAAATTAGACTATAACAAGTTTTTTTTAAAATACAACCACACACAATAACAAGAGGGCATAGCTACAAGCTGACTAAAGAGAGGTCCAGATTCGATGTTAGGAAATATTTTTTTAGTCAGAGAGTGGTGTCTGCTTGAAATGCATTGCCAGGGGAGGTAGTGGAGGCAGGGACAGTTAATGCATTTAAGAATAAATTGCATGAGCATAGCTTTTAGAGCAAGGTGATGTAAATGTAACTGGTTGTACACAGACTCTGCAGGGTCTTCTAAACCAGTATAAAAATGTTAAGTTAAGTTAAAAGCAATCAGAGCGAAGATCGGTGCTTTTGAAATACAGTGCTACAGGAGAGTCCTGAAAATCCCGTGGAAAAAGAAAGAAAGGAACAAATTCATCCTCTAAGACCTGAATGTGGAGGAGAATTGGTTCATAAATGATGGAATGACCCGCAAACTGAGGTTTTTTTGGACACGTCAAACGACCCAAAGGACTGGAGATAGTGGTTGTGGACGGCATGGTCACTGGAAGGAGAAGCAGAGGACGACCGAGAAGACGATAGACTCAGGACACCAAAGAGACGCTGGACTTAGGACATCAACGAGACGCTGGACTCAGGACATCAAGGAGACGCTGGACTCAGGACATCAAGGTGACGTTGGACTCAGGACATCAAGGAGAGGTTGGATTTGACCTTGGGGCAGGCCGGAAGATTGGTGGAAGATAAAGTTTCCTTCAGACATGCTGTCATGGTAGCGAGGTTCTGCGAAGGAAATGCTACATGATGATGATGATGATAGATTTAAATATCGTCTCTGCAAACAGTATCAGACATGGATTATCACAAAGGCACAGGAAAGAAAAATCATGACTTGCAAAATGTGGAGTTTGAGAAAGATTGTCGGGGTGACAAGGCTGTCGATGTGACAAGGCTGTCGGGGTGACAAGGCTGTCGGGGTCACAAGGTTGTCGATGTCACAATGCTGTCCGGATCACAAGGCTGTCTTTGTCACAAGGCTGTCTGGGTCACAAGACTGTCTGGGTCACAAGGCTGTCTGGGTCACAAGGCTGTCTGGGTCACAAGGCTGTCTGGGTCACAAGATTTGCCAGAGCACACAACGAAGAAATGAGACAGAAGATGTGTGCAAGCATGGACACATGGACACATGGAGAAGAAGACAATAAAATGGTTTCAAATCCTAACAATAATGCAACCAACGTTACCAGCTGTACAGATCTACAACGCCAGAGCAAAGAGAGACCAATAAAAGATGGGTACAAAGTGTAAGTACGGAGCTGACGAAACACGAAATGATAACAAATATCGTCGACACATCTGGCAGACGAAAGAAAACTGCACCTCCGCACGCCTCTTCCCAACCCAAGTGTACAGACGAATATGATGATGATGTCAGATAAATAAAGTTATCGTTTTCAATTGAATGTTTCAGTTCAGCGCAACGCAGCACATCTCAAGTAGAAAGAAAACATACTTTTGGGAATGAAGCATTCCAGCTGTAATACATATCTAAGCCATATATTATTGATTTGATAACATGTAAAATCTGTTCACGGCCTAAAATACGGCAATCTACTTGCCATTGACAGAACCAAATTCTGAATTAGACGCGGAGAGAGGAAACTGGCGTGAGACAAGGAGGAAATGCATTTAGCCAAAGCAACATCTCATCCCTGTGTTCATATCTTGCCACATCTTCAGCTCTATTAGCCACAACATTATGTCCCAAGCTCAACTGTTGACACTGTTTCATTTCACCGCGCGTTGCAAATGCATCGAATTTATTTTTAATAACCAGTTATACAAAATTGGGGGACAAATGTCAGCTTCACCGGCCGACAAAATGGCTGACTTTCCTGCCATGCCTTTAGAAAATCCAGCTTGGTATCTAAAAACTCTTTTAAAAACTCTTTTCAGACTGAGATTTTTGTGAATATCGAATTATTCGTCCATGACTGTAGACGTTTCATGTCTCTCAAAATTGGCGGTATACGAGCCAGAAGGGTGTTTAAATAACATCACAATTTAGATCGCACGACTATGGTGTATGACCTATAATATTTGATGCTACAAGGCACATAATGGGTGATGTGGCCAGTACTACGCCGGCCGCCTTTACTTCCAAGGTTGTTCTGGTACCCGATTAATGAGGCTGGGTCTGTCCATGGTGCAGCCTGCGGTCGAAAAAAAATCCTGCACCAACTGGGGATTGAATCCAGATTGCTTGCCTGGTTCACACAATAAGTATGTTTACTCTTTTGTGCCCAGTAATAAAGAGAGTTAAGTGGAAGGTTGTGGTAGCTTTTCTCACATCCCGAGCACACTGAAAAAGGCAGACAGTTGTCCGGCAAGCGGCTGCGCTAAGCTTCGCTTCATCTGCGTGATGCTCACTACTACGGGGATCACATCAATTCACATCTCGTCAATCAAACTTCCTTCTACACAATATGTTTCCAGGAAACGCTTTATGGAAAAGTGAAAGTTGTCA
Source organism: Ariolimax columbianus (assembly GCA_036924085.1). NCBI lineage: Eukaryota > Metazoa > Mollusca > Gastropoda > Stylommatophora > Arionidae > Ariolimax > Ariolimax columbianus. The sequence continues at coordinate 68,125,626 of JAVGWX010000002.1, forward strand.
TGATCACTACATTATTCCTGACCCTGACGTGACATCATGGTCAGTGTGTACCTGACGGGACTATTATTATGAGAGGTACACTGGTATTAACACCGCCAACTATTCTGTTGTTGTTGCTGTTGCTGTTGTTGTTGTTGTTGCTGTTGTTGCTGTTGCTATTGCTATTGCTGTTGTTGTTGCTGTTGCTATTGCTATTGCTGTTATTGTTGCTATTGCTATTGCTGTTGTTGTTGCTATTGCTGTTGTTGTTGCTGTTGCTATTGCTATTGCTATTGTTGTTGCTATTGCTGTTGTTGTTGCTGTTGCTATTGCTGTTGTTGCTGTTGCTATTGCTGTTGTTGCTGTTGTTGCTGTTGCTATTGCTATTGCTGTTGTTGTTGCTATTGCTATTGTTGTTGCTGTTGCTATTGCTATTGCTGTTGTTGCTGTTGTTGCTGTTGCTATTGCTATTGCTGTTGTTGTTGCTGTTGCTATTGCTGTTGTTGTTGATTTTGCTATTGCTGTTGTTGTTGATGTTGCTATTGCTGTTGCTGTTGTTGCTGTTGTTGCTGTTGCTATTGCTATTGCTGTTGTTGCTGTTGATGTTGCCATTGCTGTTGCTGTTGTTGTTGCTATTGCTGTTGTTGTTGCTGTTGCTGTTGTTATTGCTATAGCTGTTGTTGTTGCTGTTGCTGCTAAGTGCCCACAATGAGTAGGATTACTATTTCTGTGCGCTCTGAAATGAACGTTAAGTGGCGGGTTGTCGTAGCTTTCCTCACACCTCGAGCGTGATGAAGTTGGTGGACAGGGGTCATCCGGGCAGTTGTGCTATGATTGACTTCATCTGCATGTTGCTCACTACTTACCGGTATCATGTCGATCTCTCACCCCACTGGCATTGACGACGTTGAAACAGCCCCTTTCCAGGGAGAGCTATGGGGAAGTCAAGGTGGGGGTCTTGGCCATTATATTTTGCCTGACCCTGACTCCCATGTCTGATCAGTATATTTTGCCTGACCCTGACTCCCATGTCTGATCAGTATATTTTGCCTGACCCTGACTCCCATGTCTGATCAGTATATTTTGCCTGATCCTGACTCCCATGTCTGATCAGTATATTTTGCCTGACCCTGACTCTGACTCCCATGTCTGATCAGTATATTTTACTTGACCAGACGTAGGTACTCCTCCCCCAACTATGCTGTATAGCTGTGATTGTTTGAATCGCGAGATACTAGCCGACGCCGGATAAATACATCACATTAACAAAATACTTCTTAGTTTGTCTGGCTGTAACTGTGTCTATTAATGGTGAGAATTATGATACAAACCTGTAATGACTCACATAGTAGTTCAGTAAGACAGAACCATAATTTGGCTAGCGAGCTAACTAAATCTTCAGACAATGGACGACATCTCCTTATTGTCCGTCTAGATTTCTTTCTTATGTGTAAAAGTTGGGGAGAGGAGGCTAACGTCTGGTTATGCAAAACATACTGATCGAACATGTTAGTCAGGGTCAGGCAAAATTTACTGGTCAAGACCCCCATTTCACTGCAATGCAGTTCTCACTGGACAAAGTATGTTTTATGATAGACTAACTACCGAGTTGAGAATATGACATGATCCAAGTAATAGTAAACGACACGTAGATGAAGCCAAGGGTAGCACAACCGCCTGGAGGACCCCATTTCATCATCATTACGCTCGGGACCTCAGAAAATCTACTGCGCTTACCACGTAACGCCATTTTCAGCGCACACACAAGATTAAAGTTACTCACGGTGGAAATTCATCAACAATATCAGTAACCCTATCCCGTGATCAACATATATAATTCTCGCCATTTGTTTGATTGTCGGTCAGTGAGCCAAAACAAAAACCAAACGTCAGTCTTAGCAAAAAAACATGAACCAAATACGTTTTGTCGGCTAATCTGCCAAAGCAGAAACCAGATATATTATACGCTGACAACAATATCACATTGCCATCCAAAACATCATTTAGTATTGAACAAGGTTGACTTTACAATATTTTCAAAATATATTATAGTTTTCCGTGAGACAACTATTTCTACACTAGAAAGCATAGTAGAACCTTTTATCCCCCCCAAAATCCTGCAGAAATAACATGTGACCTTTAATCTGTAGAAGTTGCAGTACCAATGAGGACGCATGTTTCCGAATTAGTAATCAGAACGTTCTTGGATCTTAAAATGTAGGTTGGTTATTAAACTTTGAAGACAACATATTATTTTAAAGTACTGATGACTAAATTATTAATAGGAGAACAGTCAAGATCAGATTTACACGTCTCTTGACACATTTGGAGTGCGGTGTTCGGCTCTCATTCACTTGATAAAAGGCACTTTAAGTGTGAATGAGTCGGGATCAGTCGTCGCTACTTCCCATGCTTGCTTTGGAACACGATTTTTATGGCTGGGTCGATCACGGCGCCGTTTGCGATTGAAAAAAATATCCTGCATCACTTGAGGATTTAAACTAGACCACTCAACTGCAACAAGTGCACTAACCACTACACTACCAGTTTATGGTTCAAAATTAAAATATGGCTACAAAACGAGCTGCAGATGGTAACAGAAAGAGGCGGATGCGTCAATCCCGGCAAGCTTTTAAATTGATTTCATTCATGATTGTTTTAAGACCTAATTTTAATTTAAAGCGGTCGTTATTGTCTGGTTCTTGCTCGTAAATAAGAACATACGCCTATTTAACACATACAGCGGGTTCTCATTGTGACGACAACGGCATGTTTGTTACATCACATTGTGAGATAAAAGTTGAAATGTCTCTTTGTTCTTGTTCCAAGTCATCGCCCAAGCGAGAATATTAATTAACTTAGTAGACAGAGGACAGCTAATTAGTCGCATGTGAATATATTAATAGTCGGTTCAATGATTTTGTATTACGCTGGGAGGGACGCCAAGACGGACCTGTAAAGGCATGTTACAATGATCAAAGAGATTCAGCGATCCAGACAGGGTCGGAACGGATAAATTAACGGTTGACTGTATGATTTTGTCCAGGTCAAGGGAGAACGCAAGTCTGTCATATTACGTTCTATGACGTCAGGTTAGTTTTAAATATGTGGCATCTGTTTCAGCAGCTCGAAGGTGTGCTTAGACTGCGGTTCTAAATCTTAGAGGTTCCTGCTGATTAATGCTGTTTCAGCCTGAAAGACGACTTTCTCTAAATCTCTAAATCCTGGTTTTCAATCGAGTACATGTGTCTGATGCCAGGTAGCCAAATGTTGAGGAAACTTATTTCCATCTGTAGTCCTGAATGTGCACCTATCATTGTGACGATTTATAAAAACCCGAAAGGGAGATGCTATTTGCTGATGCTGTGGTTCTAGTGATTAATAGTGAGGAGGCCGTCAATAGGACTGGGGGACAGATTCGTCGAGGGATGCAAGCAGTACGAGCTAACCATAAGCTGAGAAAGAAGAAGACGTGTGTACGTGATATTAATACTCCTCCCTCAATAAAGATGAATGGAGGTCGTCGACAGCTTTACTTATCTGAGTTCTGCCATGAAAGAAAGAGGTAAAGAAAGACAGTAGGCTTGGCAAGGCGTGGACCGTTATGGCCCGCCTGACGAAGAGAGTCTGGAAGGCAACTATCTGTAACACTACACTAAGGTCCGGGTCTATCAAGCGTGTGGCTCGTTCATGTTTGGACGCTAGACTTAGAACAATTCCAATAAGCCGGAGCAGCGGCTCTACACCTTTCACACGAGGATTGGGTGCCACATGAGGAGTGTGTGCCACATGAGGAGTGGGTGCTACATGAGGAGTGGGTGCCACATGAGGAGTAGGTGCCACATGAGGAGTGGGTGCCACATGAGGAGTGGGTGCCAAGAGAGAGTACCAGATAATGTGATTTTACAGCGAGCAAACACTCCTAGCATGTACTCGATTGAGCCAACGACGCAATCGATGGTTGGGGCATCTTTACCACATAGAAGATGAGAGGTTGCCAAATGATATCCTCCATGGGCAGCAGACCTTTGGAGATTGAAGAATTGGTCGTTCCTCACTGCGATTAAGGATGTACGCAAAAAGAACATGAAGTCATGCGACATCACATCCGGAAGCTGGGAAACGCCTATTCGGGATTAAGCCGTTTTGAGAAAGTCAGTTGGAAGGAGGGGTATAGTAGCTGCCGACGCTCGTAGACGCCATCTGATCTCGAAAAACATGAAAGGACTGAAGCGATTAGAGGAAACATTGGCAAGCTTTCGCAGCATGGTTGCAGGATCTGCGACAGGAACTCACTCAGGAATCGGCTTTTACAGCCATAGCAGACTGTAAATGCAGGAAATAGATCTGGACAAAAACTCTCAGGGCATCACGCGCATGGTCTGCAGAACCAGACGCTAATGATGATGCTTCAACCCGGAGAATAGGGTTGTGCAGGCAGAGAAAAACGTATGAATGCGGCCTCATATATATATAAATATATGAGGCGTGTTCAAATGAAACTGAACCCACTGGCTTTATTACAAACATGTGAAAGTTACATCATCTGGTGTGACAGAATTAAATGTATCAAATGTTATGAAGCAAACATGACACTGGCTTAGTTAGAAAAAGTCGGAATAGGCAGTAAGGCACGCATGCTACTGCTTGGGTAGACGCCGGATGCCGTCCGAAAAAAATACTTTGGTTGCTCTTTGAACCACTTGGTCACCGAGGCCATGACGTCTGTATGTTTGTCCCTTCACAAATTTGTTTAAGAGTCCAAACAAAAGGAAGTCAAAAGGAAACATATCGGGGCTGTAGAGTGGGTGTGGCAGTACTTCCCACCTTTTCGTTGCTAACGCTTTCTGAACAATGTTCGCGACATGTCGACGCGTATTGTCATGCAACACCATGCGAAAGCATGTCGGGTCGTTTATTCTTGATTGCTGAATGCAGCTTGTCTAGTGCGTCATTATAGCGGATAGCATTGATGTTCTGGCCAGGTTCTTTAAAGTCTACCAAAATTCCCTCGCGGTAATAAAAACGCTATCAGCAGAACCCGGATGTTTCCATTGCATGCTAGTAGCTTTACTGCTCGGCTCAAAGTGGTGGTACCACAATTCATCACCTGCCTCCATGCGCAAAGAAACAAATCACTCTCCTCTTCGTATCGCAGCAAGTGAACTCCATCCGATGCGTTCTTCCTTATGGTGGTTGGTCAAAAAACCGATGAACTCATTGTGAACGCACCTTCCGATACTTGAGTTTCTTTCATTTGAACTTTCCATAGCGACACAGTGAATTCCTCTGCTAACGAGCGTAAGCTCCGGCGACGGTCCACCCGAACTGTTGCATCAAGTTTGGCGATGGCATCTTCTGACGCAGCAATATGCGCCTGACCTGGTCCCGGAAGATCTTTCGTTAACTCACGTCCTTCGTTAAACATCGCTATCCAGTTCTTCAGTGTAGATGATGATGCATGTAGTGGACAACCGTCAACCTCGATCAACAATGAAAATATTGAGCGTGTTCGAAACGGTATGTTTGCTGACAGAAGACTTAGTGTCAAGACAATAGCCTCAGAAGTTGAAATATCAGTTGGAAGTTTCCACAGTTTTCTCCACAATGGATCGTGCATACACCGTGTTTGTCAACACATGGTTCCCAAAATAATTTTTTTCCTATTCCCTCGACTGAAAACGGCACTGAAAGGGCAGCGAATTAAGGATGCTGAGGACGTTATCACCAATGCGACAATACAACTGAGAAAGGTGTCAAAGAATGGGTTTCATGAATTTTTCCAGCAGCTGTATGCACGTTGTCAAAAGTGTGTAGTTGCCGAAAAGAACTACTTTGAAGGAAATGTAGTGTAGATAATTCTATTGTAACTTATTTATATAAAATCCACTACTTCCGGAAACTTTTTGAAGCTACCTGGTGTATTTATATATGTACATAGATAGATAGATAGATAGATAGATAGATAGATAGATAGATAGATAGATAGATAGGTAGATAGATAGAGTTGGAGTGTGTGTATGTGCGTACTGTTAGTGTCAGAGTGTGTGTTATTAGAGAAAGAGTTGCAGGGAGTGTGTCTGTTCAAAGACATTCATTGAGAGAAAGAGTTTTTTTTCTGTGACAATGAGAGAGAGAGAGAGGGCGAGAGAGAGAAAGTGAACGTGTATGTGTGTTATAAGAGACAGAGAGAGCGAGACTGTGTGTGTATGTGTGTGTATTGTTGTAGACATAATGAGTGTTGTAAGAACAAGCAACAGAGTTATTTTGGCGAACGATAGAGTGTGTATCTGCCATGAGAGATAGAGAGACAGAGACATATGGAGTATATGTGCATTTATTGTTATTATACAGAACGTTTGCTGTGAGAGATAGCGAGATATAGAGTAAGACAGAGAGAGTGAGAGAGAGAGAAAGAGAGAGAGAGAAAGAGAGAGAGAGAGAGAGTGTCTCTCGTAAAAGACAAAGAGAGAGTGAATGTGTTGTGCGAATATATGTTTTGTTATGGACGTAATACGTGCTGCGAGAGATACCGAGATAGATAGTGTCTGTTGCGGATGACGAGAGAGATAGAGATAGTGCGTGTGTTGTGAGGCATACAGAAAGGAAAACAGGTGTGTGGTGGGAAAAATAAATAGAGAAGGAAAGACGGGAGCGAGAGAGAGAGAAAGATAGTATGTGTGTGTGTGTGTGTGTGTGTGTGTGTGTTGAGACATACAGAGAAAGAAAGAGAAGAAGAGATGATTTATGCTAACAATTAAAAGATGTCGAAAAAGTAGATAAAAAGATAAAGATAAGAAAATGAAAATTAAAAAAACTTAGAAGTTAAAGAAATGAGAAATGAAAGAAACAAAAATAGAAGGAAGAAAGAAAGAATCAGAAATATTGGGACGATATTGAAATCTATTTTTGTACTAGAGTAATGGAAACGGAGATGAGCACTTGACACGTGGCTGCATGTTTTCACGTAGCGGTGTATATGTCTGATAAAAAAAAACAGGTTGTTTAACGTAAAGGTTATTGATTTTAATTACATTTTTTGATAATAGGCAGATTTGATTACCGTTCAGAAAAGAGGGTGAAAATCGTGGGCTTAAATCGTGTTTTTCCAGCAGATGTTCAGTTCTCGAGTGTAACCGAGCATGTTCAACTGATGGGAAGTTCCATGCAACTGTGTGTAAGAGAATTGTAATGCGAGGTGTGTTAAAAAAGTATCCGACTTTTGGACCGGAAAGATAGATTTACTCACCTGGAAGTTTGAAACCCGAATCCCCGAATTTGTGAATTGAGTACAGCCGGGTCGTTGCATTCCGCAAAATGTCTTCTCGTGACTCAAATCGGGTCCCGTTCAGATGAATTTTCATCTTTTAGAAAAGCCAAAAATCGCAAAAAGCCATGTCGGGAAAATAGAGAGCTTAGCATATTGCAGGTAGAATTGTAGTGTTGAAGAGAGAGGTGCCCAGGCTCTGGCCGTAGATGTTATCCAGTACAGGCTTTAGAGAAGCGAAAGCCGCCCAACCCGCGCGACACAGTCTTGTCACCTCTGGGCTCAAGTCGTTATGCATGTTGAGCAGACGTTCAAGGTAGATGTACTCGTCAACGTCATCCAATCTCTCTCCATATAGGAAGACTGGGTCGCGGGAAGCGAAGCTATTCCTCATGACTTTCGTCTTGGACTTGTTCATTACGAGTCCTGCTTTTTTCCTCTTTCGGCGCAGCAGTGCTAGAATTTCATCGGCGGCTGTGACTGCTGTCGTCATGAGTACTAGATCATCTGCAAAGAGAGAAGAATTTAGCAGCCCGCCAATTATGTTGATGCCAAAGGTATCATAGTCGCACCGGCTGATGGATTCCAGGCATGCGGAAAAAGGCTCGGTGAGATATGGTCCCCTTGACGGACTCCTCTCTGTACTACTACCGGTCTTTGAAAGGGTTGGAAGGTAGTCGTGCAAGTGATGTAACAGTCGGTAAGGATTCTTGTGTATCCCGGGTTGACCCCTTGATATATTAGAGATTTCCCGACATATTTTGGTTCTACCGTGTCATACAATTTCTTGTAGTCGATGAAGGTGTAAAGTAGTGGGGTCTGGTACTCTCGGGCTGTTTCGATCACTCGGCAGCAGGTTGAAATGTGATCCTTAGTGCTATATGCACGACGAAATCCAGTCTGTTCGATAGGTTGTGCCGCGTCTAGGGTTGGGCGGATTCTTGCAGGGACACATTTCATAAATATTTTGTAGGTGACCAAGAGGAGCGTGATTGGCCGCTAGATACCGAGGTCTTGCTTGTCTCCTTTTTTGTGTAGCAGGATCGTTCTTTAACTGCCCCAGGCCGTTGGTATTCTACCTGTGTGAAGATAGGTTGAGTAGTGCTGAACGAGGGCCTGGTAGAGCGGTAGTCTGCAGACTTAGAGATCCTCTGCCGTTTGGCCATTCTCGCCGGGTGATTTTCTGGGGGCATATTATCGAGAGCGTGACATATTTCTGAGGGCAGGAAGTCTGAGAGAAGAATTGGTGGGTTGGGGGGGGGGGGGGGAGGGAGAAGAGGGATGGATAGGGGTATGATGATTTCAATAATTAAGTGTAGTATTCTTTCACAATCAATTCTATGCACGACCTTGACTCGGTATGGAACCCACTTGCTGTTTTTTAAGCAGGGAATGACATGAACGTGTTCGGCGATGCTTCGAGATGCAAGTTTTATGCTTCGCCCAGTCTCTGCCGCTGTAAAAAGACGTTTGCGAACGCATTCTTCGTGGTCTTCTTTTACTTTTAGATTTTGGCGACTTTAAATGCCCTCCGCAGACTTTGCCACCAAAAAGTATGTGTATATTTCTGAAGTGAATTCCAGGGCCCATTACTGGTAAGTAGAGATTATGCCCATTGCACCTTCATGCATGCTGGTTGGCGGCTAAAGAGAGTTGTGCATGGGGCTAGCGACTCAGTTGTGAAGAGTAGTGTTCTTTACCTAAATTAGCTAGAAACTCTTTTTCAAAAGAAATATATCTTATCGCACTCCTTTCTGCCCCCCACTCTATCTACTGAAAGATAGGCCTCACGATTTAGCAGTAATTCATTTTTATTGATGCTCTATTATTTCAGTAAATCAAGAAACTTCACAGTGGTATCAAACAATGCCCATTCTCTTTTCAAAGATCAGCCATCTTACTTCCAGGCGTAAGACAAGACGTTATTACTTATCGTTATTGCTATTACACAAGCGATGAAATAATATACCGATCAAAGAATGTGACTTGATTTAATAAATAGCACCAAGAATTCCACTCAATGATTTGTTGAGTCTGTCGCTCAGTTGTTTGGCTACTAAGCGCTACCAATGTTGAACGCAATGAATTGTTAAAACATGGTGCTACATTATCTCAGTGGGCCCGAACACCACGATGACGACCAACCAATGCAACAGCTCTAACTATCGCACATCCAGTGACGTCAGAAAAAAGGAATATATTTTGGGAACAAAATATTTTTCAATGATTTAAAAGCTTTAAGAATACCATTGATTCCTGGACATATTCATCCTTCTTCGTCTCCTCTTCTTCATCCTTCTCTTCCTCCTTCTTCTTCTTTTTTTTCCTTTGTCGTCTGACTTTCACCGGGTTGTAGCCCAGTGTCGCCGTATGTATTTACCTTTCGTCTATCTCATTGGTCCGAGTAACGTTTTCCCCATTTTACGGCAGGTCTCGTTTACGATGTCTATCCACCTTTTCCTCGGTCTACCTCTTGCCTTCCTTCCTAATGTTCTTCTGTAGAAAGTTGCATGAACAATTTGGTCTTGTTGCATTCTGACAATGTGGTCAAACCAATTCATTATCTGTTGCTCGATGTACTGTAGACAGGGAATTGTTCCAACCTTCTCCCGAATATTCGTACTTGTGATTCTGTCTCTTCTGGTGTTGTTAGTAATCTTTGGTAGGCACAGGATTTCGCAGGTGGCTAGTTTTCGTTCCTGAGCCCCTGCCAATGCCCATGTTTGGCACTGGTAGCAAAGGATTGGAATGAAGATACTATTTATATTCTGCTTTTTGTGCTTGGAGGGAAATCTTAGAATGTCTTAGTAGTGCAGACAGCTTGTAGGTGGCAGCGTTTGCTCTCAGCACTCTCGTCTCTATCTCTCGAACAAGTATATCATTCATGCTTTACGAACCACATATATTCGAGTAGCACCGTTTCATTGTTAACCACTGTGCTTTCATCAAGTTGTAAAAAATATTCGGTTGATTGCAGATCATGAAATAATTGATTTTCTAAATTACTTGCTTATCTAATCACTTATTCTAGAAGCAGTGTCATTGCTCAGCTGAATAGAAGTAATTATGTCACCTAGATGTATTCCAACCAATGTACTAATCACCTGTCATATAGTCTGCACCTGTATTTCTTCCGTCAAGGTACTAATCATCTGTCGCATAGCAACGCCTATTTCTTTCCGTCAAGGTTGCAGTCCTGTTTTGTCAGTGGACATTATCTTAGTTTTCCTAATGTTCAGAAAAAGGTTCTGAGCTTCACTGTGCTTCTGAACGGACATGAGCAGTCTTTCCAGGCCCTTGGTGCTGTTTGACAGCATGCCTATGTCATCTGCATTTCTTAGTTGTGAATGGATCAAAATTCCCGTAGCTGCCATTTGTTTTTACCTTTCGCATGACGTTTTCTGCGTAGATGTTAAATAAATAAAGTATGCACACTTGTCTGACTCCCTTGTGAATCTCAAACCAATCTGTTCATTGGTCCCAACGGCGAGGTGTTGTCTACTGTAGAGAGACAACTACTGATTTGTAACAATTGTTATGAGTGGCTTTAATGCTACGGTGGGGAAAAGGGTAGATGCAGATATTGCAGCAATTATGGGCTTTAGGAAACGGAATGACAGAGGCGACAGATTCATTCAAATCAGCGAGGCACAGAGTCTCTCTGTGCGCAATCCTTTTTTTTTTCAACAGCATTTTTGGAAACTCTACATGGAAATCTCGACAAGACAAGACATCAGATTGATTACATTTTGATTAGACATAGGTTTTAAAATAATGTAAAACAAGCTAAAACATATTCCGGAATCGACATCATTTCAGATCATAATCCTGTCTGAATAAAATTACATATAAAGCTCAAGTGCTCAGAGAAGAAGATCAAACGATCACTTTGCAACCTTATACAGATATATCAACATTGAGACAGCCTTATACAGACGTATCAGTATTAAGGAAACCAAATACATGACAGAAATACGTTGTTGATGAAAAAAAAAAATGTTTACTGACAGAAAGCAAGGAACAATACAGTAGAGAAAACATGTAAGAGCAAGTAAACACAAGAGGGGAACGCCTAAGATTCAGTAAACAATCAGCAAATGCAAACTTACCAGGAAAGGTATGCAGGAAACGTCAAGAGTGGGTGGCAGAAGACAAAACTGATTTAAATGGCAGAAATGGAAATCATCAAGAGCATCGCAGAATATGCAAAAACAGATAAAAACATACATAGGATGTTGTTGGCTGAAAACATGTGAATGGAGTGAAAAATTTCCGAGAAATTGAAGATATGGGAAATGGTCAAAAAGCCCCATAAATATGCATGAAGAAAATAACATACTTGTCAAAGCAGAAAAAGGTTTTAACAAGGGGAGGCTGTATAAAAATGGACATGAGGAAGTTTGGTTTGATGAGCTACAATTTCACAAAGATTGGCTGAATGTGTTCGTGAACTGTTTTACAATAGCGACAACAAGCCACAAACAGAATAAAATGAAGTCCAGCAAATCCTCAAAGGAGGAGGGTAGAACTGGTCAAATATGTTTAAAGAAGGACGTGAGTTTACGCACCATGTTTGTAAAGGTCTTCGCTGTTTTCCTCGACACCTTTTTGTAACTATACACTGCCTGGATTCTGCGATGAATATCAACTGATCGACATCCTTCAGCTGTTAGAAACCGAATCACCGATCGCTGATCAACTCTGAACGTATTTCGTATTACACCCGCCATATTTTCAGCGGTCTGCTGAGGAAACTATGAGTCCGAGGATAATGAAATTTAGTAAACTTGACGATTGGTATGCGCTGTTTACACCAGAAGTGACGTTATCGTGCGCATCGTACGCATGTTCACTTGTTGCAATTTGGTCCGGTTTCATTTGAACACACCTCCTAGAATACAGGATATTTACCCAAAGACTTGAAAACATAAGTCTTTGGCACAGGACAGTGGATTGTAGAGATTATAGAACAATCAGTCTAATGAGTAACATGCCAACGACACTCCTCAAAATGATACAAGAGATAATTGGAAGCAAAATAGTCAGGGAAGTAAGTGACGAGCAATTTGGTTTTTGAAAGAACAATAGAACTCGTGAAGCAATACTTGATATAATAATGTCCGCGGAAAAAGGTATAGAAATAAACATATATATATAAAAATACACAAGAGTAAATAGAAGTACACAAACGTATATAGAAGTACTCAAGAGTACATAAAAGTACACAAAAGTATATAGAAGTACAAAAATGTATATAAAGCTACACAAAAGTACATAGCAGTACACAAAAGTATATACAAATTCACAAAAAGTATATAGACGTACACAAAAATACATAAAAGTACACAAAAAGTTAATAGTCGTGCATAAATCTAAATGTACGTACATAAATACATACATAAAGCATACAGAAGTACACAAAAGTATATAGAGCTACAAAAGTATCTACATGTGTTTTACAGACTACAATAAGGCGTTTGACAGAGTTTTGCAAGTCAAACTAATTGAGTGTCACCAAGTTATTGGACTAGACGAAAAAGGCATTGGACTAATTAGTAATCTATACTGGGAACAGGTGGAAACAATACGGTCACGTAAGAATGACTCAACAGATGTAGATATAAAAAGAGGTGCTGGATAATGGTGTGTGTTATCACCTTACCTATTTAACATCTACACAGAAGCAATTTTTAGACAGATTGACGGGTTGCCAGGACTAAATATCAACGGCAGGGGAGGTAACAATATACGTTATACTAATGATACTGTATTGTTGGCTGAAAGTAAGCAGGAGTTGCCTGAGCTGGTAGAGAATACCAACTACAGAAGCAGGGACTGTGGTTTGGCCATTAACTGAAGAAAAAAACAAAAACAATGCCAATTATCAAAAACAGATGTGAAGTCCACAAAGAAAATCAAAGTAAACGGTGATGTGCTGGAAGAAGTAGTGCCTTGTATCTTGAAAGGATCATAAAAGATAATGATATATGTGAGATGAAGTTCAAGAAGAGAACACGAATGGACAAAAACATGAAACAACTTGAGAAGTGCAATGACGTCCAGACATTTAACGTCATGAGAAGTACAATGACGTCCAGACATTTAACATCATGAGAGGTACAATGACGTCCAGACATTTAACATCACGAGAAGTATAATGACGTCCAGACATTTAACAACATGAGAAGTATAATGGCGTTCAGACATTTAACATCATGATAAGTACAATGACGTCCAGACATTTAACATTATGAGAAGTATAATGACGTCCAGACATTTAACAACATGAGAAGTACAATAACGTCCAGAAATTTAACATTATGAGAAGTATAATGACGTCCAGACATTTAACATCATGAAAAGTACAATGATGTCCAGACATCTAACATCATGAGAAGTACAATGACGTCCAGATATTTAACATCATGAGAAATACAATGACATCCAGACATTTAACATCATGAGAGGTACAATGACGTCCATACATTTAACAAATACCCTGAAAATGAGAGTGGTCAGGTGTTTTATATATATATACACACACACGAGGAGTGTCCAAAATGAAACCGGATCAAACTGCACCAAGTAAACATACGTATGATGCGAATGATGACGTCACTTTTGGTGTAAACAGCACATACCAACCGTAAAGTCTATTAAATTTCATTATCCTTTGACTCATAGTTTCCTCAGCAGACCGTTGAAAATATGGCGCATATTGTTGCGTCAGCAGACGCTATCACCAAAATTGATGCAACTATTCGGGTCACCATACACTGACTGCATTCTGTGATGAATGTCATCTGGTCGACATCCTTCAGCTGTAAGAAACCGAATTACCGCTCACTGATCAACTCTGGACGGATTCCGTATCACACCCGCCATATTTTCAACGGTCTGCTGAGGAAACTATGAGTCGGAGGATAATGACAATTTGGAAATTTGACGGTTGTTATGCGCTCTTTAAATAAGAATTGACGTCATCATCCGCTTCGTACTTATGTTCTCTTGGTGCGGGTAGGTCCGGTTTCATTTGAATACACCTCGTATAAATGCGTATGTATATATGTGTATGTATAAATGTGTATGTATATATGTGTATGGATGTTAACTTATCCATTTCTTTCTCATGCATTATTTACATCATTGTTTTGCACTTGTTCTGTATCTCGAAAACAATGGATTCACAGGCTATAGTCTGCTAGCTTGAAACAAATCTTAACGACTTTGTTAATAAGAAATGAAGCGATCTCCAGGCAAGATGGAGAAAACAACTTAACATACAGAAAAAAATGAACGACATAAGCACATTACATTAACACGTGCTTAACAAATACCTTAACGGATACATTAACAAGCACATTACATTAACAAGTACATTACATTAACAGGTACAGTACATAAACAAATACATTAGCAAATACATTAGTAAGCACATTAACAACTAAATTAAGTTAACATGTACATTAACTAGTCGATTAATTAGTAGATTACACTAATAAGTACATTACCAAGTAGATTAAAAGTACATTACACTAACACGTACACTACATTGGCAAGTACATTGGAACGTACATTAACAAGTAAATTACTTTAATAAGTATACTAACTAGTAGATTAAAAAGTAAATTATATCAGCAATTATGCCAGCAAGTACATTAAAAAGCACATTACATAAACAAGTATATTAACAAGCACATTACCAACTACATTAACAAGTAAATTACATTAATAAGTACGAACACAAATATATTAACAAGTACATTACAACAAGAAGAGATTCAAGAGCATTATATTCCAACGTACATATACAAGCACATTAACAAACAGATTAGCAAGTGCATTTCATTAACAAGTAGATTAGCAAGTACATTCCATTAACAAGTAGAATAGCAAGTACATCACATTTACAAGTAGATTAGCAAGGACATTCCATTAACAAGTAGATTAGCAAGTACATTCCATTAACAAGTAGATTAGCAAGTACATTCCTTTAACAAGTACATGCAAAAGTAGATTAACAAATAAGTTTCATTATCAAGTACAATACATAAAAAAGTACATTAGATAAACAAGTAGATTAGTAAGTACTTCCATTAACAAGTACATTCACAAGCAGATTAACAAATAAGTTTCATTATCAAGTACAATACATAAACAAGTACATTATATAAACAAGTAGATTAACAAGTACATTAACAAGTGAGTACATCACCAGGTACACTAACAAGTACATTAAAAAGTACATCAACAAGTAGATTAACAAGCACATTACATTAACAAGTAAATTAACAAAGCACATTAACAAGTGAGTACATTACCCGGTACACTAACAGTTACACTAACAGGTACATTAACAAATATATTAACAACTCCATTACATTAACAAATATATTACGAAATATATTGACAGTCGTGTTCATTTGTTAGATATCTAACTTTGGAATTCTTAACAAGTCAAACATGGTGACTATCCATACTATTCTGCAAAACGCCCAGATGGACGGGACATGATGTTCTTATTCCTGATGAGCGTTTC
Source organism: Ariolimax columbianus (assembly GCA_036924085.1). Classification (NCBI taxonomy): domain Eukaryota; kingdom Metazoa; phylum Mollusca; class Gastropoda; order Stylommatophora; family Arionidae; genus Ariolimax; species Ariolimax columbianus. The sequence goes on from JAVGWX010000002.1 coordinate 68,141,411, forward strand.
CTCAAACAGTTGCTATACTATGAGCTCAGATCACGTATTCACTAATCAGAAGAAACACGGCAGAGACTCCTTGAGTGGGGTTGTGAAAAGCGTCTACATTTCATATCATCTCCTGTGAGATGGTTGCACATAATTGTCACACAGGGTGTTTAGATCTGAGAGCGAAACTTAGGGTACGGCGTGGCCTAGTGGTTAAGTGCACGGCTCAAAAACTGAAGGTGTTGGGTTCGATTCCCATCACAACACTGGTTGTTACCCTGGGGAAGCAAACCCTTAGAAAATGCAGGAGGAACCAGACCCTTACATAAAATGCACGCTGAAGACGGATGGACTTGGCCGACAGGCGCAAAATAAAATCCACAGTGCAACGCACACCGCCTTGGGGATTAGAGAAATCAAACGAACCCCCCCCCCCCCCCCCCCCCACCATCCACGCCCCCCCTCCCTCCCCCCAAAAAAAGAGCGAAACTTCATCGCCGAGGCTCAGAGACGGCAAGGAACCTTAAAAAAGTAGAACAGACCCCGACTCCACAAAAGGATCGTTACGTATTTGCCCAGGTGCAACAGAGTCTGTCGTGCCAGCATTTGAATTTACATTCATTTGGTTTGGCTTCGTTCATTTTCAATCTCCCACTACTGAACCCTAAAAAGGCTTAACTAGCAGAATGTAGTCCAGAGAACGGAATGCGTTGTGTCGTAGTTTGCAGCTTATCTGCGATATTTGCACCTTTCGGTCCAACACATCCGACTTCAGCAATCATTTTTTGAGTACCGTGTTAGCTTTCCCTCTTCGATCCCTTCTCCTTAGCCAGTCTGCCCTGCTGAGGCCTGTTATCCAGGATCACCGCGTGGAGGTGAAGAAGAGTCTTGGCAGCTCTGGTTCGCTGGCCCTGACACTAGCAGTCAGCTATGAGTCGCTGACCACTGCAGCTCATGCGCTGCTCAACATCTTGATCCAGTCATTTGAGATCAAATCTCGCAGCAGAAGTCTGGAGTCGTCGCCATCTTCACTTGCGATGGACAACTATTTTTAGGCATCTTCCATTTGTATTGGGGCTGAACTTGACGATGCAGACTTGACGCTTATGGGTAGGAAACACTCGACAGTCAAGTAAGACAATTTACCAAGGAGAGACAACTGTGATTACAAACTGATATCTTGCACGTGGGACAGGTCATGGCAGCAGCAATCCACAAATGTGGGTCATCGATATCGCCGCCTCTTTCGGGAAAATATGTGGCATTATGCTTAATGGAATGTCCATCCGTAGTTAATTTATTGTCCATCGCAAGCGGTAATAGCGATTTTATCAGTCGGTCGTTGGAATGTCTTGATGATGTAACGCGCAGTATTTGTATTATAGTGCGAAAGAGGCTGGTCATCAACCTCCCTCTCTGGTCCCTAACTACATTGAGCCAGTGGCAAGACTTAGATCACGACGACTAGAGGCAATTCAGGATGCAGGAACTCTGGTCCCACCTTTTTTGAGACCAGTGGTCGCTTAATTAAAACATGCGGGGCTCGAACCCACGCCGTTTCCGTTCGTCGCCTTAAGATGCGACCGCCTCACAAAAGAGGGAGGAATGTCAATTTCTGAGATCAACGTCCCACGAACGAAAAACGGAGAATTTGTAGCACACTTAAGACTTACATAAACCATGACACAACTAGCCACAGTTGAATATATTTGGACCTCACTTTGTAAACTTGGGGCAAAAACATCTGCTTATCATATTTCTGTGGACAGGAAGATTTCAAGAACAAAATTCGCATACAAATTGGGTGGAGCAACTTTACAGATTGGAACCTGGAATGTTTAGACATTAAACGGATTAAGGAAGCCGAATAACTTCTCAGAGGTCAATGTTATAAACCTTGATATATTGAACGTGACAGAAGCGAAACGACAAGCACATGCAAGATACTAGAGAAAAGATTACGTATTTATACATTCAGGAGGAGTAAAACATTAACACGGAGTAGGATTAGGATTTTTTATGAGCAGTTCGAAAAATATGTGTGTTTATTGGGCAAACAGTGATCGAATGGTGCTCCTGACGTCCACGGCTAAATCATTCGATATTGTCATTTTATAAACGCGTTCACTAACTCAAATAAACATGGATGAAGAAATATAAGAACATTATGGGAACTTTCAACATATCCTCAAAGCAATAAACTTTAACTGATCTTCTGTCATCATCATGTAGCTTGTCCTTTGCAGAACGTCGCTCTCACAACAGCCGATCTGTAAGACTCTCGATCTCGGGCCAGAATGCCCGCCTCCGTCGCTGTCATCTTCAGGACCTCCGTGATGTCTTGTGTCCATCTGCTTCTCGGTCTGCCTCCGTCCCGCCTTCCAGGAACCATACCCTCCGATATTTTTCTCTCTAGGCCATTATGGCGTTTGATGGGACCAAAATATGTCAGTTTTCTGGATAAGATGTTGTTTACCAACCAATGTTCGTCGATGTCAAGCTCTTTTAGTACATCTCCATATTTGCATTTCGCCACCCATGGTATTTTGAGCACCCTCCTGTAGCATTTCAGTTCAAAAGAGTCAATCCTTATCTTAAGTGCCTGTGTGGTTGTCCACGTTTCACATCCGTACGTTCCCACCGGGAAGATGCAAATTCGTATAATTTTTACTTTCTACATTTTATTTGAGTTCAGCCACAGATTCTTCATATTATTCAACCTCTGTCTTCCCATTATTCTTCTCACTTCTTTCAGGCAATCTCCATTGTTGCTCATGATTGAGCCAAGGTACTCAGAACTTGTGACATTCTCAATCTCCATTGTTGCTCATGATTGAGCCAAGGTACTCAGAACTTGTGACATTCTCAATCTCCATTGTTGCTCATGATTGAGCCAAGGTACTCAGAACTTGTGACATTCTCAATCTCCATTGTTGCTCATGATTGAGCCAAGGTACTCAGAACTTGTGACATTCTCAATCTCCATTGTTGCTCATGATTGAGCCAAGGTACTCAGAACTTGTAACATTCTCAATCTCCATTGTTGCTTATGATTGAGCCAAGGTACCACAAACTTGTGACATTCTTAATCTCCATTGTTGCTTATGATTGAGCCAAGGTACTCAGAACTTGTGACATTCTCAATCTCCATTGTTGCTTATGATTGAGCCAAGGTACCACAAACTTGTGACATTCTTAATCTCCATTGTTGCTTATGATTGAGCCAAGGTACTCAGAACTTGTGACATTCTCAATCTCCATTGTTGCTTATGATTGAGCCAAGGTACCACAAACTTGTGACATTCTTAATCTCCATTGTTGCTTATGATTGAGCCAAGGTACTCAGAACTTGTGACATTCTCAATCTCCATTGTTGCTTATGATTGAGCCAAGGTACCACAAACGTGTGACATTCTTAATCTCCATTGTTGCTTATGATTGAGCCAAGGTACTCAGAACTTGTGACATTCTCAATCTCCATTGTTGCTTATGATTGAGCCAAGGTACTCAGAACTTGTGACATTCTCAATCTCCATTGTTGCTTATGATTGAGCCAAGGTACTCAAAACTTGTGACATTCTCAATCTCCATTGTTGCTTATGATTGAGCCAAGGTACTCAGAACTTGTGACATTCTCAATCTCCATTGTTGCTTATGATTGAGCCAAGGTACTCACAACTTATGACATTCTCAATCTCCATTGTTGCTTATGATTGAGCAAAGGTACTCAAAACTTATGACATTCTCAATCTCCATTGTTGCTTATGATTGAGCCAAGGTACTCAGAACTTGTGACATTCTTAATCTCCTGTTGCTCCAGTATAACTTTAGGTTTGATTTTTGCCTTGTCTGTGCTCATTATCTTGGTTTGACTTATATTCAGGTACAGATTATGGTCTTCGCTATGTTGTTTTACCGATCCAACGTGCTCCTTGATAGGACAACTGTGTCATCGGCATATCTCAGCTCCGGTATCTCGTTTCCGCCGATTGTTAATGGCTCGAACTTGTCATAATTTTCATCGTTCTTAACGTTCCTCATTATTGATTCGGCATATATTGAACAATATGGCAGTAATACGAAATATGAACTCAAAAATAGAAAAAGGAAAATACAATAATATAGTTTTACAGTCTGGTGCATGAGCTGTAGAGGTCAACGACGACCTAAAGCTGACTGCTAGCGTCAAGGTCAGCGACCCAGAGCTGCTAAGACCCTTCTCTACTTCTATGTGGTGATCCTGGAAAACAGGTTGCACCAGGGCAGACTGGCTAAGGAGAAGGGATCGAAGATGGAAGGATAACCATGTCATGTTGAAATCGGATGTATCGGACCATCATCATGTAGCATGTCCTTTAACGAACGTCGCTCCCATCAGTGTGTCTGAAAGAAACTCGTTCTCTTGACAAAACTCCAACCTCCGCCACAATCATACCTAGGCATTCCTGGATATCTTCGTGCCATTGTCTTCTTGGTCTAACCCTTCCGCTTTTGCCTGGCACCATACGTTCCATCACTATTTTTACAAGACCGTTGTGTCTCTTGATGTGACTAAAGTATTTACATTTTCTGGCTAAAATTGAATTGATAAACCAGTTCTCCTCTATGCTCAACTCTTGCCGAATGTCTACATTTGTCTTTTTCTCTGTCCAGGGTATTCTGAGGATCTTTCTGTAACATTTTGACTCGAAGTATTCTATTCTTTTTCTGGAAGTTTTGGTAATCGCGCATGATTCGCAGCCATCAGCTGCCACAGGAAAAACACAGGCGCTCAAGACCTTTACTTTTTTCATTTTGTTGGTGCTCTGCCATAATTTCTTCAGGCTGTTCAGTCTCTGCATTGCCATAGCTAGTCTTCTTATGATTTCTTTCGAGCAGTCGCCATTTTTGTCCATTCTGGAGCCTAGATATTCAAAATGTGTGACTTGATCGATTTCTTCATTACCCACTATACATTTATGCTGAGGTTGTGTTTTTGTCGGTGGTCATTATCTTTGTTTTTTTATGTTTATAAATAGGATGTTATCTTTACTATCTCCATTCATGGCTGGAATTAGCTGTATCGGACCGGAAGGTGCAAACATCGCAGTCAAGCTGTAAACTACGACACAACGCTGTCCGTTCTTCGGGTACATCCTGTTGCTAGTAAAGTTCTTTTCAGAACTTGGTAGCGGAAGTTTGAGAACGAGCGACGACAAAGCAGAAGTGTTACAATTTAAACTTGGAAAAAGAAATGATAGAGGATGTAGGCTGATATATTTTTGTGTGCGAAGAAAACCAATTAGTTATATTTAACATAATTTGTCAACAATCTCTAAAGTAGTCCAAGAGATATAAAGTGAAATTATACTAATTTTATTATGGTAACAAACATATTCAAAAATAGTGTCATAATTGCACAATCGTATCCTAACGGAGACATAAATTCCGATCACAATCCTGTAGTGATTAAAAGAGCCACCAGACTTCAAAATACAGAAGAATAACATGCGAAGGAATCCCAACTAGATATATAAGCTTTCAAGCAGCCAGACAGCAAACATAAATATCTTGTGGAAGTCACAAATAAATATGATATGTTAATGTCACAAAGCATGAAATAACAGAAAATTAAAGACTAGAACATAATATAAAAACTAAGTGGAACGGTCTAAAAAGGAAATGAAACTTCGGACAACAACATTCAAGAAAAAATAAATATGGATGATAGACGACATTGAAAAAGAGACACAAACCCAAATACACTAAAAAATATAGGGTTATAGATAACGTTTTACATATTTTGGGTGGACATGCAAAAGAATTGTGCATAGATTCAAAATGCAAGATAATAGAGGACACGGAAAAGAGCTGAGCATGCAGAAATAAAGTATCTTTCAAACAAGATAAGGCTAGGTCAAGAAAGAGGATGTATAAAGAACACGAAAGGAGATATCTTTCTTGATGAGAAAGATATATTCAACAAGTGAGTGGAATGTATAAGTGAACTGTTTGCGTTACTAGGATTCTCAGTTCAAAAGTAACGAAAACAATGCAAGATATGAACAAGTGCAAAGCAAAATAAATATATAATTGATAGAGAGACTTTACAGCAAGGCTTCTCAAACTTTTTTCTTCGGTTACCCCGTTAATCTTTCCCTCAATGTCTTAATGCAATTTTTACTATCACTATCTATATATATATATAATACATCAAAGATAATTTTACTGAAGGCTGGCGAATTGATAAGAGTAAGTCTACCTTTAATGAGATGGATGTGGTTGTGTATTCTGACATAATAGCTCGAATCGTGGCTTAATATTAGTCACTGCTGGTCTCATACCAATCTCGATGTTCTTAAGACTTTAGCAGTATTTTGTTTTTAAGTGCCGTCAATGTTAAAAATGTCGATTACCACAAATAGGTGGTAACAAATAGCAGAAAAGCTAACATCGCTAATTCTGAAAGTAATCGAAATTCTGCGCTAACATTAGCTTTTTTTCTTCAAATGTTACAGCGAACCCCAATAATATTTCCGAGGAGTCACAACCAGTAGTTTACGAAGACCTGCTATTAAGGATTTCAGTGTAGATAAAATCACTTATCTGTGTAATGACATCTTCACTACATGATCTATTCCGTGCGACCTGATTCCACTTGTCTGTGTAATGACATCTACACTACATGATCTATTCCGTGCGACCTGTTTCCACTTCTCTGTGTAATGACATATACACTACATGATCTATTTCGTGCGACCCGATTCCACTTGGCTGTGTAATGACATCTACACTACATGATCTATTGAGAGTGACCTGATTCCACTTGTCTGCATAACACAACACAAGAAACCTCGTGCAACCGAATGTTCAGCTTTGCGAGCAATCGTTCTGATGAGCGACATCATTTGCATACGGTTCAAAATTATTCAGGAGAGAAATATGCATAGAGTTAACAACGAAGTCCCAAGTGAACAGTTTGGACTTTGACAGAACAATTAATAAAAAGAAAGCAATATTCTGTATAAAGGCCACTTGCAGAAAAATATATACGAGAAACGTGCTATCAAGACTACAAAACGGACTCCCACTTAGTTCGGCATGAGAAACTAATTACGTTTCTGCAAAACAAATGTATGTTCGGCACAGACAGTTCTGCGCTGCAGCGCTCTCTAGGCCTGCCTATATCATGGGCCAAGCCCAAGGTTCAAAGCCTCATTTCTGACACAGCACCCCAGAGTATTGAAACTCAAGGTCACACTCGGAGAGCACCAACGAATTCAACTTTCTCGTAGCATGATATCATCCAATGGGCGCAGCGGTCCCGATATGTCAAAGGCAGATCGGACTTGCTGCGTCCGCCATTCACGCCCTCCGATGTGTGTGGAGTAATGGCAAGATTTCTGTTGGGACAAAATTCTTCATGTACCAGTCCTGAGTGGTCCCAGCCCTGCTTTACGACTCCAAAACCTGGGCATTGCTGAAACATGATATGTCGAGACTGGAAGCCTTTCACATGCGCAACCAGTGGCGTATCCTGGGCATCCGATGGCATGACTATATCCGTAAGGTGGAGGTCTTTTCTGAAGCAGGCCTCCACCAAATCTCAGAAACACTTGACCGGCGCCGAGTTTCTTTGTTCGGTCATGTTGTCCGGCTGGACCGATATTTTGCTCGCATCAAAAGAAATAAAACCTTGTTCAAAGCAATACTGAAAGAATTGTTGGAGGGCATACGTGATAAAGGCAGACAACGCTAAACGGGGGAGGACTACATCAAAAGATGGTCAGAAAACGTCTGACAGATAGTACCATGGCGAAAACAGAAGAAATGTTGGAGATCACTGCAACCGATCTTCAATGTTGGTGGGGCTTCTTAAACTGAACTGATCAGCCAGCTTCCAATGTAGAGGTGGCTTCATGAACTGATCAGCCAGCCTTCAATGTTGGTGGTGACTTCTTGAATTGATCAGCCAGCTTTCAATGTTGGTGGGGACCATGAACTGATCAGTCAAACTTCAATGTAGAGGGGGCTTGATGAACTGATCAGCTAGCTTTCAGTATAGACGGGGCTTCTTGAACTGATCAGCTAGCTTTCAATGTAAGAGCGGCTTCTTGAACTGATCAGCCAGCTTTCAATATAGATGGGCTTCTTGAACTGATCAGACAACTTTCAGTATAGAGGGGGCTTCTGGAACTGAACGGATCAGCTAGCTTTCAATGTAAAGGGGCTTCTTGAACTTATCAGCCAACGTTCAATGTAAAGGGGCTTCATGAACTGATCTGCCAGCTTTCAATGTAAAGGGGCTTCTTGAACTGATCAACCAGCTTTCAATGTAAAGGGGCTTCTTGAACTGATCAGCCAACTTTTAGTATAGAGGCTGCCTCTGGAACTGAACGGATCAGCCAGCTTTCAATGTGGAAGGGGGCTTCTTGAACTTTCCAATGAGTGGTGCGGGTGGGGTGAGGGGTGGGGATGGGGGGGGGGCCTGAACTGGTCAGACAACTTTTAAAGTGGAATGTACAGGGGCCTTCTTGAACTGATCAGATAACTTTCAATGTGGGGAGATAGTACAAGTCCTGAATTGGCCATCAGTCCTTCAATATAGAGATATCACAATTGAATTAACAAAAGACATACAAATACAAGTAACAGCTCTTTGAAGGTAGATAACTTTGAATGAGATTAGAAAGGACACAAAAAAATAAATTCAAGTAACAACTCTGTGAAGGTAGATAACTTTGAATACGACTAGAAATGACACAAAAACATAAATCCAAGTAACAGCTCTGTGAACGTAGATAACTTTGAATGAGACTAGAAATGACACAAAAACATAAATCCGGAGCAGATTACATGTTGCTGTTAATCACCCCTTTATTATGACGTTTTTTCATGGCTTGTTTAATTGCCCGGAAACACGTACCATTTACCTCAGTTGAATAATACAGAACAAGCGGGGTCTAAATTATCATACAGCCGGCGGAAATCCGACAAATACAGTCAAACTGACACTCACAAATAATAAATCAGTTAGAAAAACTGCTTTAACCGGCAATGACAATCACATAATATGTTAGAGAAAAGGTTCAGTTTGGTTCGTGCTTTGACGGCTCGTCCAATCATCAGGTGTTTAATGGCGCCAGAGTTGTGTTCCAACGTTTGTTTAGCACATCCGACTAATTCAAAAAAAAAAGCACACCAGACTATGAGACGCAATCAGTAAATGGGACATTGTTTTGATTTTGGCAGGTCTCGGACCTGCAAAAAGGCAAACTCTGGGAGATAAAAAAAACCCACGTTGGAACTTGTATGTCATCAACACCGAGATCAAAGGAACTGCTGAAATGGGGAAAAAATAATGGGGTTTTAAAGGAGTTGCCAAGACGAGCATTCAAACGGAAGCTTTCTAGAATGTTGATGACAAAAAAAAAAAAAAAAAAGTTTGTTTCCTAATTTACGTGTTGAAATTGACAACAGGAAGAACAACAATACCATGTCTTCATGACAGTTGGCTTGATAGAGTTAAACCTGGAGATGGTGACTTGATTAACTACTTTCTCACTTCGGCATTGTGTGCTATCCTAGGCTATAAGAAAATCACAAATGTAAGGCAGTGTTAGCTCGCAGAGTAGGTGTCACGTAGTTAGTTCGCAGAGTAGGTGTCACGTAGTTGGTTCGCAGAGTAGGTGTCACGTAGTTAGTTCGCAGAGTAGGTGTCACGTAGTTAGTTCGCAGAGTAGGTGTCACGTAGTTAGTTCGCAGAGTAGGTGTCACGTTGTTAGTTCGCAGAGTTGGTGTCACGTAGTTAGCTCGCAGAGTAGGTGTCATGTAGTTAGTTCGCAGAGTAGGTGTCACGTAGTTAGTTCGCAGAGTAGGTGTCATGTAGTAAGCTCGCAGAGTAGGTGTCACGTAGTTAGTTCGCAGAGTAGGTGTAACGTAGTTAGTTCGCAGAGTAGATGTCACGTAATTAGCTCGCAGAGTAGGTGTCACGTAGTTAGTTCGCAGAGTAGATGTCACGTAGTTAGTTCACAGAGTAGATGTCATGTAGTAAGCTCGCAGAGTAGATGTCACGTAATTAGCTCGCAGAGTAGATGTCACGTAATTAGCTCGCAGAGTAGGTGTCACGTAGTTAGTTCGCAGAGTAGATGTCAGGTAATTAACTCGCAGAGTAGATGTCACGAAGTAAGCTCTGAACCTTTAGCCTTTTCCAGTAGTAACACAGAAAAGCCAGCCCAACTAAAAATACAACGTATTATCAAGTAGACAACAACGACAGCGACCATTACAGCTATAGATGGCGCCTAACTGGCTGTGGGTCTACTTAGCTCTAGTGTTTGAGTCTATTAAGATGGACTCGCACATCACTAAAAACCACTCTCCAAGAAACTGGTTGTAAACAGACTCTGCAGAGTCCTATAAACCAATATGAAGACGTTAAGTGAAGATATAATATCGCCTAAACACATCACAACAATCAGAACAACATATTAATCAGTATTTGGCAAAATATCATTTTTTGGCTTTATTTTCGCTTATACGTTTGGCTATCTTTTGGAACAAAGCAAGCTGCAGAAGCTGCGGGATCAGCAGAGCAATGCTTTATCTGTATCCCTCCTATACCAGCCGTCAACCATGGCTAAGGGCCTGGTCTGCCCTGCCACAACACTCGGCTCTAGGATAAGGCTTTGTATCCTCTTGTGTATGCTCCTCCGCACATCGTCGGTTGTCAGACATGGTAGACGCTGACCAACTTTCAGAATTACCAAAACAAAAATATTAAAACCCAGGTTGCACAGCCATATCTGACAAAACATGAAACGACACACCAGCATCTTATCTGCAAGGTTTCAGATGATTTGAAATCAGAGTTTTCCTTCTCCTAGATAAGCTGCCTTCCTAGGCTTTCGAGCCTTATCTGCCCCAAACTGCTGGTTTTAAGGCGCCTGTGGCTCGCCATCCGCCCCTTCTGTTAGTCAAAACAGTTCTGCCGCGCTAGTAAGCCTACAACACTAGTTTGAAAAAACGTGACAGTATTTTGTGAAAATTGTTGACATAAGCAATACTTTCTTATATCAAATTTCATTAAAATGTCCCACTTTTCTGGCAAGATATCCAATAAAGAAAAAAGAGATGATAATAAAGATTTATTTTCGTTTTAAATCCAATCATAAGCATTTTGTATAATGGAGTTAAGAACTTTTCAAACATTTAAACCAGATTCGTACTTTTTGTGAACAAGTTACACACGTTGTTGCACATACATATTTACATCAATTCAGATTTGTAAACCGATGAAACTTGAATTCAGCAGTTTTTGTAAGTTGAAACATCTGAGACCAATTGAAAACCGATAACATGGGGTGGGTTTTACAGTGAAGAACTCGCTATTGTGTGCTATTGAGAGTCCAGTTGGAGGATATGAATGGATGTTAACAATGAGATTGTCTACCTCGTATGGATTCATAACACGTTTCGCTGTCTACGCTCCGACGCTCACATCAGTGGAAGATGCATAGGATTCCTTCTATGTAGAGTTGGACAATGCAGTGAATGCAATTTCAAAATCGGACTGCCTATACATTCTTGGTGATCTAAATGCTCGGGTGGGATCGGACTCGAATTCATGTCCAGTTTGTTTAGGTAACACAAAATTGGGCGCATGAATGAAAATGGACAAAGGCTGCTGGAATTGTGCACAAAAAACAATCTCTGCATCACAAACTACTACTTTGCAACAAAAGACCGCCTTAAGGTACCATGGAAACACCCAAGATCCGGTCATTGGCACCAGTTGGACTTTATTATCACTAGAAGACAACATCTGAATCACGCACAATTAACAGACAGCTATCTGAGTGCTGACTGTGATACTGACCACACGTTGGTCATTGCCTGCGTCAAGCTGAGACCTAAGAGAATCTTCACAGCGAAGCATAAACCCATTTTGAGGATAAATTTAGTCAACACCAAGGATCCAGAAAAGTGTTTCAGGTTCCAACAGCAGCTTGCAGATGTTTTCACTGATACATCAGGAGACTGTACAGCTAGTGAAAGGTGGTATGTAATCAAAGAAGCTACCCTCAAAGTAGCGGTAACAGCTTATGGCTTTAGAAAACACATGCATCAAAACTGGTTTGAGCCAAATATCCGGATACTGCAGCCTTTGGTTGACATGAAAAACGCAGCACTAGTAAGAAACAAAGACAAAACAACAGGAAACACTCAAGCAAGAAAAGAAGTGCAAAGGACAGCTAGGCAGTGTGCAAATGACTATTGGATCAGTTATTTGAGAATATCCAACATTCCTTCAATAATGGTAACATCAAAGGCACGAATGAAGGCATAAAGAAAGCCATCGGCCCAATAGTGAAAAAGAGTGCTCCGCTAAAAGCTTTTTCTGGGGAAATCATCACTGATAAGAGGAAGTAGTTAGACAGATGGGTAGAGCACTATCTTGAACTCTACTTAAGCGAGACAGAGCTAACAGAATATGCCATCGAGGCCATGCCAACTCTGAACCATATGGGCTCGCTGCCAACGATGGCAGAAATTAACTGTGCTATTGCTGACCTTGCTTCCGGCAAGGCTCCAGGAAAGGATGGAATCCCAATAGAGGTCATCAGGAGTGGAAAGGACATATTTTCCCCCCAGATACACCAGTTGATAACATTATGCTGTAATGAAGAGCAGGTTCCGCTGGATTTAATAGATTCAAGCATTGTAACCTTTTACAAGAACAAGGGGGGGGGGAAGAAGAGTTGGGGGGGGGGCGTAGTGACTGCAACAACCACATATGACTTTCACTTCTGTGCACGGTTGGGAAAATACTTGCCATAATTTGTCTTCGCAGAATCCAGGTCCTACGAGACCAGGTTTAACCAGAGTCACAGTGCGAATTTTCGTGGGAATACAACTAAAATACAACTAAAAACTAAGATAAAATTAGTAATAATAATAATATAATTTTACAACACGATACTATTAATGAATTAATAAACTAATATGATAATAATGATAATAATGAGTACTGATAAGTTGATATATAGGTAGTAAACAAACATACAAGTTCTTGGTCGACATGTACTTACTTCTACAGGGGCAGATGCCCCTGTGCAGGTCCCAGATCTGGTATGAGCTGGATGTAGCCTGGAGGTGGGTTTCCTGCTTCACGGGCTAGGCTCGAGCAGCTTAATACGCCGCTGCGTTGGTACAAGCGCTTACGGAGGGTGGTTAACCAATGTGCGAGTCCATCTTAATAGACTAAACATTAGCGCAAAATAAGCCCGCAGCCTGTTAGGCGCCATATATGCTGCTCTAAACAGACCACCTAACCATAGCCGATGTTATGCCATGTCACACAGTCAGTCACCTCTTACGACATCCTCTCTTTGTCATACACAAACACCACGGCAGACCATTCATAAATTAGCTAGAATTCTAAATACATTTAAGGATATGAGAAAGGATAGCAATGACAATAGTATATCACGTCTTTTATATGACATACCTGATGGCTAAATTACCTTTCAGGAAACGAAAAGTTACATTTATTTAAGATTAAATCAAATAGACCTACATTTCGATCAAGAGGAACATAAATCCTTTAACCTTAGTGAATACTTCAACTAGGAACTGAGTGCAGTGGTCAGAATATGTATATGAATCAAGTAAAAATTAAATGGAACTTGAAAAATACGGAAAACTGTCTTAGTTGATCTTGATAACTACGCGCACAGCGTAAGACAGGCTTAATATACAAATACAAGATAGGGTGATATAAACGATCAGATTTAATGAAAAATAATGAAGACAATCATAGCCTGAGGGAACATTCGAAGATACGGACACTAGTGGCGTCATTGCACTGCTGGAGAACGCCAACGATGTGAGACATACGATGTATGTACTCAACCTGTCAGCCAGATCAGTAGCTGTGATAAGAGACAGTAATATGTGTAATGAAAATAGATATGAAAAATAACCTGGCCACATAAAAAAAACTGGTGTTATAAGTAAGTGTGATAATAGTCGCTGTAAGGGTGATATCAGAAGATATGATAATGTGCCGCAAATAGGATGCTATAGGTAGATAGTATAACTGACAGTAAATAGGGTGATATAGGCATATGTGATAACAGGCCGTAATAATGGTGAAATAGATAGATGTGATAACAGACAGTAATAAGGGTGAAATAGGTAGATATTATAACTGGCCGTAACAACGGGGATATAGGTAGATGTCTAACTGGCCGTATTAAGGATGACACAGGAAAATGTGATAACAAGTCGTAACTCGTGTGATACAGGTAGCTGTGATAACAGCCGTAACAAAGATAGTATAAGTAGATGTGATAATTGGCCTTAGCCGGGGTGACGTAGGTAGATGTGATAACTGGTCGTAACTAGGGTGATATAGGTAGATATGATAACTGGCCGTAACTAGGTTGACATAGGTAGATGTGATAACTGGTCGTTACTAGGTTGATACAGGTAGATGTGATAACTGGCCGTAACTAGGGTGATGTAGGTATATGTAATAATTGGCCGTAGCTAAGGTGATATAGGTATATGTGATAATTGGTCGTAACTAGGTTGATACAGGTAGATGTTATAGCTGGCCTTAACTAGTGTGATGTAGGTAGATGTGATAACTGGCCGTAGCTAGGTTGATACAGGTAGATGTGATAACTGGCCGTAACTAGGGTGATGTAGGTATATGTAATAATTGGCCGTAGCTAGGTTGATACAGGTAGATGTAATTATTGGCCGTAGCTAGGTTGATACAGGTCGATGTGATAACTGGCCGTAACTAGGGTGAGAGAAGTAATTATGGCAACTGGCCTTAACAATTGTGAGATAAGTAGATGTGGCAATAGGGCGTATAGAGGTTCATTTCAGAAGGTGTGATAACATGCCGAAACAAGGGGGAGAAAATTCGTTGTGGTAATGCGTTACTCAACGGGTGAAAACATAGACGTGATAACATATTGTTATAGATGCTTCTTCTTCTTTTTCTTCTTCTTCGTACGCTGTCAGACGTCAACCTGTATTTTTTCGAAAAAAGCAGTGGTCATCCTGAGGCTGTCGACACTGCCATAGAGCTTGTCTTGTGTTGGCACTGGTGATGGCCACATCTGCTTTCTCTGATCCTCGTATGTCGGGCAGTTTTGCAGCATATTGCAGCGGTCATTTTCCCGGTACCACACGAGCATTCGTCAGTGCCACATATCTTCAATTTGTTGAATAGGTGGCACCTCAGTCTATTGTGGCCAGTGCGAAGTCTGAAGACCACGACCTGCTCTCTTCTGTTTAACTGGTAATAGGCATCGTTTTTTGTGTAATTATAGATACGAAATACGCAGGTGGGATATCAGAAGGTAGCAAGGGTGAGATAAAAAAAGACAGGTTAATAGATCGTAAGGAAGGTCAGATAACCAGACTGGGTAATATATAGTTAGAAAATTAAATAAACAGACTGGTTAATGCGAGATAAACAGACATTTTAATAGATCGCTAGAAAAATTAGATTCAAGACTGGTTAATAGATAGTTAGAAAGATGAGATAAACAGACTTGTAAATAGATAATTAGATAGATGAGATAAACAGACTGGTAAATAGATCGTACAAATTATGAAATAAACAGACTAGGAAATAGATCTATCACAGGTGAGATATAAGTAGATTTCATAATAGATCACATTAACCTTGAGATAGAAGTAGATTTCATAATAGATCACATTAACGGTGAGATATGTAAATTGTGATAATAAGTCATTGAGTAGTGAGATTAACCATAAAATGTTTACATTATCGAGAAAGGTCAAAGTTCAGGAGTTCGCCACATTACTACAGATCATATACGTATATCTTTAACAGTGTTTTTGTCAGGTATGTGTGAAATGTCATGTGTGAAGAATGGAAGATGTAACTTCCACCTTGATCACAGAGGGCTAACTACAGTTTAGACGTTGGAAGCATTTTTTTTAGCGCAGGTGTACGAGAGTTCAGAACATCTGCCAATTCTAACAAAGCCTGAGTTTTCATTGTCTGAGAATAAGATCGTGGGAAAGTTAGAGGATAACAATGTATTTTTGGTGTTATCGATAAGTTATTCTGTTAGGATGGGTCATCAGTTCAACTCGTGTAAACCATGTGTTAAAAGTGGTAGCAGCAAGTCATTCATATGGATGGGGGGAGAGGTAGCGTATCGCTAATGTTGTAGTGACTAGCGGCCACATAAATATTT